>JAUEJL010096818.1:0-13619 GCA_032274825.1 Drosophyllum lusitanicum
CAATAACATTTTTGAAAGGTGGATACACACATTAACATTTGGGGTATAGTTTAATACATTTTGAAGAAGTAAACCCTAAAATAAAACCTCCTAAATGATTTTATTCAATAATATAGATAATTATTGAATCATAACTTGTCTAACCATATTTGACAACCATTTTAAAGGACTTTCATCAATGAGTGTTTCCGGTCAACCGTGCCCAATCCAACTGGGCGGCTGGGCCCGTTTAGGCCTGTACCAAAATTTTACCCAATTTCAACCAACCAGTTTTGTCCCATTACCTACCTGCCAATTTTGATAATTTAACATGATTAACAAGTCCATGTGTCCTTTTACCATATTCAATCAAGGCTGAACCAGAGAATATATGTATCTAAACTACCAAACTGGGATGTGTAACATGTACTTGTGTCACTATAATAATTTATTTAATCGTACGAGATCAGATACCAACCATTTTGACAATTTTAGTTATTGTTGAGTTGGAGCCTGTGGAAGAAGCTTCAATTTTCAGTGGACCATCCTGAAATACAATCATGAAAAACAGTCAAGGTAATTACGTAAGGAAGTCCATCCTTCAACATAATAAATTAAAACCTTTCCACTGAAAGAGAAATTATGTGGAGACCAAACATACAAAAATTAAAAATATAATTTTAAATAAATATATATAAAACACTAGTTTGAAAGAAAGCATACCCAGTTTATTGTTCCAGCTGAGACTAAAAGACCTTCTTCCTTAAATACAGGAAGGGACTCGCCAGTGAGCATGGACTCATCTACAACACTTCTTCCTGCAAGAACTTTTCCCTGCATACAAATAACCCGAAAGAATTATAAACAATTAATTAACGTATAAACGACTTGAAAGAATTGTAAACATGTACAGAAGGTTGATTTAAAAACTATATGTTTGATAAGTTCCATTAATAATAGCAAGGTTCAACTTATTCACAACAAAGATCCTCAAAAGATCATATAATAAACTTTCGATTGAAAGTGATTAACACTTGCATCTCTGCCTTTCAAAATAAATAAATAAACAATAATAAACCTTACATCTACGGGAATAGTTTCTCCTGGCAAAACCAATACTAAATCTCCAACTCGAATGTCATCGGTAGGGACTTCAACACAGATTGAATCAGAGCTTAGTAAGCTTCCAGCAGAGGAATTACTTTCAGATGGAGAAATCACTAATCGGGACTGTGTGGATATCAGTGACTGCAGAGACATAAAGCGTTTTTGTTATGTCCTTAAAAAATTTCACATGAGTAGGAATACAATGATTAACTGACTCCATAACATAGAAGTCGAGCAAATTCGTTAATTCATGATATTAACTTCAAACATGTTTGTTAGATTTGAAACTGACAACTACATTGAGTATCAACTTGTGTTAGCCAGCAAAGAGAACAAATAAATTTGATTTAATATTACACTTTCAATGATTATGTATACTATCTGTATATTTTCTAGAATACACTTACTAATAATTCATTCATGTCACTAGATGCCCTGAGTCTCGCTCTTTCTTCAAGTGAACGTCCCAAGAGAACAAAACCAAGAAGCATGACCTGCATGCTAAAAGAGAGCACCCCTTCGTGAGAATTTTATCATTGAGCTAAGTAAAAATACTTAAAACAGTACCTCAATTAGTAGAAGATAAAGAAAAGCTAAGAGTAAATAATGTTATTAAATGAGTACAAAGCTGACATATTGAGAATAACACTAGAAGTGGCAAAATGTTCAGGTTGAATAACTACTCAAAAAGGATTGTTTTGGTGTGGGTCAAAACGGGTGGGGTTGGTCGGGTTGTGCTGAAACACTTTTTGTCCAAAAAGATTATTGTTTTATAAATATTTTGTTTGTCAAATATGTCCAAAAAATATTCATATTTCAGTAATAGTTTTATTAGTTTAATTATTTATTAAAATAATTTTGGAGGTTTTATACATAAAAAACACTTTGCGCGATCACTTTCAACATGTTTGACCCATTTGACATGTTTCTTTTTAGCTAATTTTTTTGTTTTACCTGCTTGACCCGTTACTAGTAAAACATAACCTGTATTGACTCATTCATTAGTAAACGAGTCACATAACTTTAAAAAAAAAAGTGACGGCATACAGACCGGCTCATCAAAGAATGTAGCATCCCATCCAAGCTCAGGGTTAAGAAGTGAGATCTAAAAGATGGAGAACATATTAGTAGTATAAAACATTTAAAATTAATTATAATAAAAAGATGTAAGAAAAGCTCACCGCACTTATCATAAATGCAGCAATGGATCCAAATCCAACAAGAGAGTTCATATTTGGAGATCCCTTAAAGAATGCCTTTAAACCATCAGAAAGCAACTCTGGGAAAGATTTCATTTCATAAAATCAGATAAATGTGTGACCCTATGCTACATCAGGAATTCAGGATAACTAAAAAGGAAACGATGTCCTATTTTGTACTTTATGGATGTTCATAGACAATTGTCCTGTTACAAAAAAAAGGCCACCCTTGATTCATTATATATGTGAATTAAATGAAAAACATGTCACACTTATAAGTCTGTAAAAGTAGTTCACTCATAGAAGCAATTTTGTCATGCCACATATCTCTAAACAAGTTCACAGTTCAACAGTCAACACACTTTTACGCTTGAACATTTGAGAGACATCAAAGGATACCCAAGTCCCAAATTTCAATTTATATCTACTTTAAATTGTATAGTTAGTTAACTTTGCACTAACATGACCTTCAAGCATTATATTATAATCCAACCCTTCAATTGGTACACAGTGAATTTATGTGATTTACTGTGATGCAGTTTTAATAGATTCTCCAAATTATATTGTAATGCAAAAGAGTTCTCTACTTCCTTAATTTGGTAGAAGAAAAAGGTTTCCCGGTGCCATATCCTGTTGCATACCAAGTTCATCCCACTAATTTACGTGTTCAATATCTATTCCTCCTTGAAACATTGTTTCAAAGATTGCTCATTTCTCCCCATGTTCCCATAGCGATCTGTATCACTTAATGAGCCATATACAACAAATTTATCATATATGAAAGTACATATCATGCCTTACATGTATGGAATATTCATGAGGTAGGGCAAATAATTCATGAGCACAGGTTATATCCAGTTATCCACTTCCATTGCAGCATAGTCAATTAGTCATGAACACACATGATTCAAAATTTTAATACATTATGGAACTGTGTCTCGTAGAGAGGTCAATACCAGTACACAAATAATTGCAAGGACACTTAATATATGATTATAATCTTCATATTAGTATACCAAAAAAAACCGTGTATATTTTGAAGAATAAACTTGGAGCAAAACCACAAAGCACTAGCACAAAATAGTTACTAACCTCTTCCAGGTCCCAACAAAGCACCAACAGCTAAGCTGCCTTTGAAATAGGAGTTGTGAAGTAACTCCATAAATGCGCCTATAAACAGACCAGAAATTAAAGAACTTCAAGTAGATAAAACGCGAAGTGCTACTAGGAAAAACTCTAAAGTATCTGGCAAGCATGTCAGAATAATTTATGCTTTCTGTCCAAATCATTGCAGCAAGGCCAAATCCCATTTTGTCAACCTCTTGATAATGATCTCATGATAAATAACTAAGTTCAAATTCAGAGTGGAAGTTTATATAGAAACATTTTAGACCAAGACCAGTTTGGTGTAAAACCCCCAAGGAAAAGTTAATTACTTATCACTGTTGTAGTTGGATTTATATGTCACAGTCACAGAAATTAGGGGCAAAATAGTTAGAGTTTCCAAGTATAGTGGTTTTTGCTGGGATTCTTGCAGTTACAATGGCTTCCTTTTGGTGAATGTTAAGTCAACGTTTGCAAATGTTGATCACTAGTTTCATTCAAATTCAACTGACACTTTATCTAACATCTGCCACTCGGTTTTGGGTACTGTATTCACAGCTTTATAAAGTGGAAGGTAGAAAGAATTACCATGACCCATATGAATGCCAAGAGAATGCAATATATGAGAAGCATGCGATCCACAACATAAAGCAACTAAAGTCCAAGCAAAAGCAACCCGATTTCTACTCTCAATCATCAACGCCTCTTTCCTTGCAACAGCATCCTTCCATTTCCGTACCTTCTCCTCAATCCCTAACCCCGACGCTCTCCTCTTCGACGGAAATCCACAATCTGTCAGCTTCCGAGCAAATTCCTCCGCCGCATTTGAACCACTAACCTCCGCATCAGCATTCAACCTAATCGCCGCCGTCTCAGTCAACATATTGACCACAACCGAATCCACTCGCTGGTCCGACGACAAGATCGACTTGACACGTGAAACGCACGCGCCACACATCATTCCAGTCACATCGAGCAGAACGGACTGCTGATCTTCACCGCGAAGTGGCTGTGATTTTTCCGGCGAGGTCAGCAACGGGGAGTTGAGATCGACTGCCTTGGCATGAACAAGGAGCTTAGGAAGTTGTTGTTTGTGGACAAATCGAGCTGGTGGCCGGTAAAGGTAACCACGACGACGCTTGTAATCAACATTGCAGCTGAAAATCCGGTGGTTGAAGGTGGTGGTAGACTTGGGTTGAAGTGGTGGAGAGATGAGGAGGAGATCCGTCGTCATCGGGCGTCAATGAGAGATTGTGAGAGAGATTTGATTCATAAAAACTCGTGCGTTGGCAATAAAAGATAGTTTTTCATTTTCCAAGTTGTATAATTGTTTATGGAAAAGAAAAATAATGTAGATTAAAGTATTTATGATATGTGTTTTCGTATTTATAAATAATTAAATAAGTAAGGAGGTATTTGTTTGCTGTTTAATAGAATCATTTAGCGTTAAATGTTGAATTATTGCTGTCATTCAGCATTTAGTGTGTTTGATTGTTGTCTCTGAATAAAGACTGTGCTGAATGATTCAGCATATTGCTGTTAAATCATTCTATCTTAAAGCACATTCTGAATCATTAAGCATCAAGTATTTTACCCTAATACTGCTTCTTTCACATATTGTATTGTTAAACAATCATATTTTATAATATAATATATTTGATAATTTGTATAATTCAGATTGTTTATTCAGAACCTTTATCAAACAGCATGTCACATTCAGAGGCAGATTCATTTAAAGCCTTTGAATTATTCGGACCACAGAATCATTTAGTGTTTAATAATTTTGTTTTAACAAACAGCCCCTAAATATGAAATGGTTAATATATTCTTAATTTAAAGTATTTGTAAAGCGTGAAAGTATCTAAGATAGTTGTTGCTAGAAGCATAATATCATATATCATCATGTCCGCATTGTTTATTTACTTTTCAAACAAATGATATATGCTGCTAGCATTGTTAGGTGTTATCATATTTACATATATCTTTAATAAATATATACTAAAATGATAAAAGTATCATTTATTAAACATGCATGTGTGAGTATAGTAACATCAAACTTAGGTGTTACAGCAGCATGTTTTCTATTACTTATTTTCATTTTCATCTTTCAAAATATTTTAATATCCATTACATTTGTATGCAAAACGTTTTCATTATTTTATTTTGTTTACCTAACTAAAAGTTGTTAGTATTTTTTTTATAATAAAATATTATACATATTATAAATTAGTAAAGCCTTGAAGTTTATATCATTGACTTACACCTACCTACACTTTTACATTGGTATATTTAAGTATCATTTAAATAATCAAAAATATTTTTAAACCAAAGATTGTACACTCTGTTTTGGAGAAAACAAAAAAATTGTTCATTCATTTCTAGAAAATCTTTTTATTTATAAAATTTTTGCAAAAAAAACTAGAAAATAAAAATCTATTTATTTATACATTTTTTAAGAAAATAGAAAACTTTCTTATTTTTTCATATTTTTTTAAACTCTCCCATTTTTTTCAAACTATTCTACTTTTTCAAACAACTTTTTTAAAAAAATACTTTAACCAAATATGTTTTTTATTTTTTCTGAAAAATAAGAACTCTTATTTCTTGACCTTCTAAACATGTTTTCTGTTTTTTCTTTAAAGATAAAAAATATTTTTCTATTATAAAAGTAGCCTTTAGTTAGAGTTCAAGTCTTTTTATAAACATAGATATAGATAGGGGTGTTCAAAAAAACCGAAGAACCGACCTGCCCCGCATGAAACGAAACCGAAAAAATCGATACTCGTAAAACCCGTAACCCGAAAACTAGGGTACCTGCTAAACGCGGGGCGGGTTCGGTTTTTAAAATTCAATATCCGCGGGTATCCGCCCCGCCCCGTATGCTTTAACTTATATATATATTAATATGAAATGACAAAACTATTAGAAAATTTAAATTCCTTAAAACTAACCAACTTATCTCTAGTAGCCTCAAACGTCTCCCCAATTCTTTTTTTGAACTTCTATATCGAGAGTTTGCAAGCCTGCAACGATCCAGAGTTCAAAATGGAGACACTAAAATCAATCAACAGTGCCAACTTTAATTATATCGGTTTTTTGTTTCTACGAGGTTCTCATCAAAAATCTGTTTGATTTTTGCTAGTGATTTAATCATTATTGTTGACTTATTTCTACCATTGTTTATTGTTTTATTAGTAATCTAAACTTGTTGAAAACAACAAAAATGAAAAACAATTCAATTTTAGGGTACTCGTGACCCGAACTGTGGATACCCGTCTCCCTTCGGGTACCCGCTGTTTGCGGTTCGGTTTTGGTTCCTAAAATAGGTACCCGCCCCGCAGCTGCGGTGTGCAAAAAATCCACTATCCGCTTCGCCCCGCCCCGTAAACACCCCTAGATATAGATTAGTTGTGTGTTTGTTGTTTAAAAAGAAATTATGTTTAACTTTCAAGGCTGTATTGCTATTTTGTAAGAATATAGGGGGTCAAAGTGAAAATTTCGCAATGGCAATTTGACAAGTGAATCACGTGCGTAATTAGTCGGAGTCATAGTTAATAAGTGGTCCGTATTTTATTATAATAATCTGGATAAGTATTCAACTGGATAAGCGCACCTTCTCGAATCTTTTTTTTAATCTTTTTTTATTTTCAGTGTACAGAAAATAAATATTTGATATATCAACTAGTTTAATAACTCGTATATAAATATGGATTATTGTTAATGTAAATTTTAAATATTTATTGTGTGAAACATTAAACGTATAATAAATATGGGTTAAGATTCTCTCATGTTTGGGTCAAATATGACTCATCATATTCTCTCACAAACATAAGAGTGGGTCCCTTATTTTATTCAAGAATGAGTCCCTTTTGTAGGGTCCACTCTCATGCTTGTGAGAGAACATGATCAATCATGTTTGACCCAAACATGAGAGGATCCTAACCCATATCGCTAACATTAAGATCACTATATATTCATGTTCATTGATTGTCGTTCTTTGCTTATGGATTCGTTCTTTTATCATTGATTTAACTCTCTGGTTAAGTTTCGAAAAGGTTTGATTCATGCCAGATTTCCATAATTATGTTGATTCATTAATTTCGAAATTAACTCTCTGACTAGGGTTCCAAAAGTTTTGATTTTATGCTCAATTTCAATGATTTTGTTCAACAATTTCATAATTAAGTATGTTCAATGATGTGTTCTATTCAATTCTATGATTAACGAGGAAATGCTGAAATGTTGCGTCTTCTCATTCAAAAATAAGTATTGTTATTTCACTAGCTTGTTTTGAGAAGAGGTGAAAAAAGACATAAAAGGTTTACATAGCTGTTATAAAACAAACACAACCTAAGAGGGCAAGTAGAAACACACCCATGTGCTTAGGTTTTCACAAGAATTGTTATAATTTGATAGTTTATGCATTAGATACATGTATGATGTGAATACACACACATATATAAGTGTGTTGTAAGGTTCATAAGATATATATCATTATGGTATGACAAGTTTTATTTGAGAACCTCTTATTACGAGTATCGTAAGAATCAATATTGACATTTGATCAAAATAAATAAATGACTAATAATTTTGGCTGCTCATTAATGACTCATTAATAAGGGGTATTTTTGAAAAATTAAGTCAATCTAATAACGAATCATTTAACCGGACACAATTCATAGTTGGGTAATATATAATGAACAAAATACCCCTATTAATAAGTATTAATGATAGTTACAAATATTAATCGCGATATTCGTAATAAGAAATTTTCTCAAATGAATTTCTCCAATTAATTCAAATGGTATATATATAATCAAGGTCTAAAGTTAAAAAACCGGCCCGGCCCTAAGAAAATGTGGACAGCTACTCAACTAGCCAATCTATCTAACCTAACATTCGAGGGTAAACGATTATATATGTTTAGGTTTCTTTATGAACAAATTAAGCTCCATTATATATACACAAATTAATATTGTTTTAATTATATATAGAGAGAGAGGAGAATAAGAGCTATAAACTTAACATACCTTAATTAAATCAAATAATTAAAATTTAACATATCATAATTAAACAAGTTTAATATCAGTTATTAAATAAAAATTATAAACTTTTCTCTAAGTTCTCACATTAAAACGTGTTCTCATTTGATTCTGCATCTCTCTCTCTCTCTATATATATGTGTGTGTGTGTGTGTGTGTGTGGACGTCAATTAAGGAAGCTAGCTTTCGATCAGTAGTTTCATTTTTGTAATGGCAAACTTACACACCATGTGCTATTATTTAAAGTACCCGATTATACATGAAACATTAATTTGAAATCGGAAATGCTTCAATTATAATATAGTATTCCTGTCAAACTTTATTTACCGCCAAATAATTAGAACTTTCGAATTTAAACCATAAGTGAATATATATATATAAACTAATCGGTTACAACTTCCAAACTTTTGAATTTATACATATAAATCGGATTTAGGATTTTGGATGGAATTATATGTATCTTCGGATGACGTCACTGTATTCTTAAAAACTAATCTATTCAAATTAACTAAATATAAGGAAATCTAGATAAGTTACAACTAATCTATTCAAATTAAATAATACTATTATTTGAAGTACCCGATTATACATAAAGTATTAATTTGAAATCGAAAATGCTTCAATTGTAGTATAGTATTCTTGTCAAATTCTTGTAGCATAAGAATCCATCTAAAATTCAAAAATTGGTTTTTTTTATGACGTCACTGTATTCTTAAACACGATTTTTTTAAATTTTTTTAAATGGGATGTTGTGATTGGTGGAAATTTAGTTTTGTCATCATTTTCTTTTAATAAGGTTATAAAATATGATGTTTTAAAATCAATAACTAAACACTTTGAATTAGCATATTCAAGTTGATCACTCAGCTAATCACCATAATCCAAAAAAAACCCCTCAGCTAAATAAAAAATTACCTACCCACTACTATTAATGGATAACAAAAAATTAAGAATATACTAATTTTAAAAAAGTGTTTAAAAGAATATCGATGTGTACATCCTTTAAATATTCAATTTTTGTTTTAGAAAGTATTTTTTAAGTATTAAGAGCGAGAAAAATAATTTATAGTGTTTGAAATTTTAAAGGTAAAGGTAAGACATGTCACACGTGCAAGAAAGTAGATACATGAGGAAAGTTGGGAGAGAAAAAATATACCAGGCAAGGATATAACTCTCTATATAACACTTTTTATGTCACGGCGTTTTACCAATCTATAAGAACTCTTGTATTAAAAAAATTGTCTCACTCTTCTATTAATCATACATAAAAATGTTTTAAAAAAGTACTGTTCAGTAAATATTATAATTTCCTTAGATTAATGGTTTTGGAGTAAGGAAATAAGGAAGATTATAGAATATCGAGTACATGTTTAGGAAGAGAATTAAAAATGAAAACATTTGAAAAAAATTTAAAAAAATGATGATCACGTGGCAATCATCATATGGAGGAGCCCTCGATGATAGTTGAGCATAGAAACAACCTATACAAAGCGTAGTTGAGGTTTCTAATCAAACTTAGGATTTCTTTAACATAAAAGGAGAATAGAGGTCATTCATATTAAAGGTATGTTTAGGGTGTGTTTGGTGGAAATAGTTGAAAGCTGAAAGCTGGTAACTGGAGCTGGAAGCTGTTTATTTTAGTTATATATGTGTTCAGTAAATTAGTTGGTAGTTGGAGCTTAATAGTGTAAAATGACAAAAAAAGGACAAATTATAAAAATTTGATGAATTATAAAACAATTAAAGAGGGGTATTTAAGTAATTTGGTATATAAAAAGCTTCCAGCGAGTTTTAAAAGCTACTTCAAAAAGTTTTTATTTCAGAGTTTTTTTGTTTAAAAAAAGGCTACCAGCTCCAATAAACTCCATACCGAACATGACTAGCTTTTTGGAGCTTATTGCAGCGGGTAACCTTTTGTTTTGAAAAACAAAACTACAAGTCATCTTCGGATGAAAAAGTTGAAAGTTTTTTTTTAACAAAAAGCTCTAAAACAAAAAACTTCTTGAAGTAGCTTTTAAAACTAGCTGGAATTTTTTTATATATCAAATTACCTAAACACCCTTTTTAATTATTTTATAATTCCTCCAGTTTTTATAATTTTTCTTATTTTGTCATTTTACACAATTAAGCTTTCACCTACCAGCTTATTTGCCAAACATATATATAACTAAAATATACAGCTTTCAGCTCCAGCTACCAGTTATTTCCGCCAAACATACCCTAAGTAATCAAGTTTAATTTTTTCTTAATTTAATTAATGAAATTCATGTTTCTCTAACCTAACTCGATCGTTGATTGTGATCACTAGCATTGTAAAGATTCCAAACAATAAGTCTGGAGAATTTCTTGTTTGGGTTTTTAGAAGAATTCTTAATTATATTTGTTAATTTTATTCAATTCTTGATGTTTTTGAACGCAATAAACATGTTTAAAACACAAAAGAGACGCAAAATTCTATGATTAAGATCTATAGTAACTAGTTTATCTTCCGAGAGGCGTAGAAAAGATGAGCAAAGTCCGAGTCAAACCTTGGACGATCCCACTCGACCCGCTATTGAAATCCAGGGGCTAGACCACTCTTCACCTGATTTTGGATTCCATTAGAGAGTTTTTATGTGCAGAAGTAGGATGAAAGTATAGTTTGTTGGTCCAATAGTGGGATTAAACATGTGGTGAGGGCCTGCAACTTGACACCCTGCTTCAATTCCCTTGGAGCTTCAGTTTCCCTTGCTTTTTTATGTAGGAAGGGTGTAGGTCTATGAAGGGTTGGTAAATGTAAACTAGTAGTTATGATAATGATGCATCATAAACTTCTTTCCAATAGTTGGTATGGAATGGTTAACACACTTTATTATTTGGTGGAGTGAATATTAGCATGCACAGTGGCCTTAATTTACTAATGTTACATGACTCCCTTACCTTAGTTACGGATCGAGTAAGACTTATTTTGAATGCGTGTCAAAAGATCTTGAAAGTTTTGGCTTTGATATATAAAGACGTGTGTTGAATGTGTCTAATCAGACACGCACATCTTTCGAGGACAAGCACCATATCCATAATGTCCCGATATATGACGGCTTTACCAGACTTGACCTTATGCCATCCGTAGCGGTTAATCTGCTCTCTTCTTGGCTCCATTGGGTTTCATGGGGAACACCGCTACAAACCTCCCTCAACCCAATTTACCTGATGATTTCGGTTCCCATAATCCAAGTTCTTCCCCACCCCCACTTTCTCTCTATCTCTATTCTCTCTTTCTCTCTCTTAATATCTATTTGTAAATTTAAATAAAATGTGGGGATAAAATTGTGTTAGGTTATGCTAACTTTTGGAGAGGAAATGAGAAGATAAGGAGAAGAGGATTTGACATTGATATATAAAATAGGATACACAACCCATGATATAATTACTACGGATGGACTTGTGTGACGCTTCAAAGAAAGACTACGCTCGGGACCTTTGCATCTTAATTCTTTTTTGAACGGCATAAATTTTATTAAATTAAACAAAAATAGAGTAGTGACCAAAAAGTGTTTCTGCAACATTTATAAACACTTAACCAGAAGTTAAAAACAGGACCAAAAACAACTAAGTATTAGGAAAATGAATAGCAATAAGAAGACAAGTTGCTATCTTGCCCATATATGATAGACAAAGCATAATCTAATACAAGTAAAACAAACAAACCATCGAAGTTGAAGATGTTAAGAGCGCGAAGAACCCGAACAAACCACCTTGAGCGAAACTTGTAAGGGGTTTCTTTTCCGTAAATTCCAGCTGAAACGGGCATCTTTGCACTTGCTAGAAATCCAAATCAAAAGATTTTATTTGGATGTCTGAGAAAATCTTTAGCAAGCTACACCTTTTACCTTCAAAAACAAGGGAACTCCTTGTTTCCACGTATAATATAAAGCTATCCGAAATACCACGACCCATATTGTGAGGATTTCTAACATTGCAACCCCATCAAATAAACATGAGTATTTTAATACATTTATTAAAAATATATGCTATGAGTTTTTTTGAGTTAATTACATTTTTGGTCCGTGTGGTTTGTTAGAAATTATGGATTTGGTCTTCGGGTCCGAATTTTTATAGGTTTGATCCCTCCCAACCCGGTTTTCTTACGTTTTTTTATCTCTCTTCAAGTTGAAATGACCAAAGTGTCCTTGTCCTTTTAATTTTTCATTTTCCTTAATTTTCAATCAAGTTTTAAATATTATTTAATATTATAGTTTTCTTTAAAAATACCCCCATCACCTTCACTGTTCATCCAACGAAATAATATTCCTCTTTCTATAATCTACCCCTTTCTCTCTCTCCCTCCGTTGGCTCAGACAACATCACCACCACCATCTCCTTCTACAACAACTATCGCCGCCACCTTCACATTCAACCACCACTACCACCTCATCTTCACCCACCACCTCCATCTTCACCTCCACCTTCATCTTCAACCACAACTTCATCTTCAACCCCCACCACCACCAACTCTCTTATCTTCAAGAAAACATCCATAAGTATAAACCCCTAAATCGAACACCTTTAAACAGTTTGTAAACCAAATCGAACACCAAATTGACGGTGGTAGTAGTGGCTAAATCGAACACCTCCAAACAGCACTACCTAGTTTGGTGGAAAACCCTAGTCACACCACTATTTCTGACAATAACGTTTGTGAAGAACCCTAAGCGACAATGGTGGTATTGGCTAAAGCCATCAAAAACCTAAGCGCGACAATGACGGAAACGGCTAACGTCGCCAGAACCTTAAGCGGCGGTTGCGGTGGCTAAACTCTTCTAAACCCAATGGGGATAAGTGCGCATTGATTTCTATCGAATAAAAAAATCAAAATCCTAAATTTAGAAGTGTTGTTGGCGAGTGGCAAAGTAAGGGGGTGGTGGTGGTGATGGCGTTAGAGCTGATGGTGGCGTCAAACCAAAAAAATCAAAACCCTTGTAAGGGTGTCGATGATGGAGTTGATAGTGGCGGTGGTTGGTGATGGCGTCGGTGGAGGTGGTGGTGGTGATGGTGGGTGATGGCATCAATGGAGGTGATGGGGGTATTTGGTTGGATGGACAGTAAAAATGGGGGGGGGGGGATTTTAGAGAGATATAAATTTAATAATTTTTATTTTTAAAGAAACATTTAATATTAAAATAATATTTAAAATTAATTAATAATTGAA
>JAUEJL010096829.1:0-13619 GCA_032274825.1 Drosophyllum lusitanicum
CAGAGATAAACATAAGCTTGATCATACATCAAATCTCCACCAAATAACATGAACATATGCAAATATCAAGAGGTCTTGGATTGGGTTGTAACGTGGCTGTGGCTATAGGTAGGATAAATGGAATATAAAGGTGGCTAAAACAGAATCCAAAAACCGAATTTAAAACCATCTAAGCTGCTATTATTGAAACTAAACATAAATACTACAATATTTTTGCTGAAGAACACAGTTCACTGAGAAGAAGTGGAATCAGACTCAACCAAATGATGGCTAACACTCACATAAGACTGACAAAAAACTGCAACTAAATGTATGACAGGCATCAAAAATAGCCAAGAAAAAGCATGCCAAGCAACTAAAGTTCTCATTTTTCTCATTTTTTTTGATTTTTTGATTTTTTTTCGATTTTTAAACGCAGTTGCACGCAACATAAACAGAACAATCCGAGGGACAAACGAACTTTCTATGTTTCGCTAATCGGTGCATGACCAACTGAAGGGCAAAACAAAACTGAACGTAACTAAGCAGCTCAAACAGGTCAAATTGGTTCTGAAAACTTAAAAATAAAAATAAAAACAAAAACATGGATCACAAGGGTGGTGAAATGAAAGGCTAAGGCTCAAATTGGCAACTAAGGGGAAAAGAAAAATAATAAAAGTGGCTAAAAACAAAAGCATATAGGATAAAATGGGTTTCCTAATGCCTCTATCATGTAAATTCAACACATTCAGTTCATGGTCTTGAAATGCATGTTATAAGCAAGTTATGTCATCAAAGCAACAATCAGCATGTATATGGGCAATTCCATGAGCTAACTGAATAAAGAAACAAAGTGTTGTGGCTCAAATGCTTAGGAATGCAAGTGTAGGTGTGGATGTGCATTTGAAGTTAGATAATCAACAAAACTCAAGTGATTTGTGACAAGGCAGCTTCATGAAAGTTGTTTGTGGTGCAATCCTCCTAGTGTCACTACTTAACAATCTGTCATGCGAGAGGATCTAAAATTGTCCAACACGATACAATTTTGCGAAAGTTTTTAGTTAAAATCCATTTCTAAGCTGTTATGCACGCAAAAGTATACAAAAGGACAAACGCAGCAATCAAATGGCAAAATATAAATCCCTCCCCACACTTAAGTTGTACATTGTCCTCAATGTACAAAAAGATAAGCAATAACAAAAATAGTGCAGGAGAAAGGGAATCGAGAAACTCCCCTGATTTATGAAGTTGACAGAAGAAGCGGTCCGTAATTCGTCCAAAATTCCTCAACAAAACGGCGTATCATAATACAACCATGCAATACAAACCAACGCCAATGGTTCCTCAAGCAAGGTACAAAAAGAACGGATTAACACAAAAAGAAGCAACACAAACAAACAAACAGAAATACATAGATAACCGAATAATAATAATATTATAATATAACAACATGGTTCCTACAAATACATTTACCAAAACCATACAACCATGAGAGTTAGCATAAAACTAGACTAATACAAACTACTACGAGGCTTGTACACATACAAAAACAAAATCGGTACAACCTCAAGCTAAGCTATACATGTCCAAAATATACAAAATATGTGAGACGGGGCCATCAGACTAGGCCCCTCATGCGGGTGGCGGTGGCGGGGGCGGGGCGTCGTGCTACTGCTGCTGCTCAGGGGCTCCAAATGCTGGGGGAGGCGGGACCTCTAGGCCTAAGTGGCCAGCCACGACGAGAAACACCTGGCTTATCCAGTGCACCTGGCCATGCAAAAATTCATACAATTATAAAGTAAACTAAACTAAATCATATTAAACTAATTTCAAGTAAACTAAAATAAATTAAGTGCAAACATTCTATATTAAACTAAGTTCAAGAAATTTAAAACTAATGTAATAATTCATACAATTATAAAGTATACTAAACTAAATTATATTAGCCTAAAGTAATCTATTTAAACTAGATTCAAGTAAATTATTTAAACTATGTTCAAGTAATCTATATTAAATTATGTTCGAGTAAACTCAAATAAACTAAGTTCAAGCAATATATATTAGGTCAATAATTATTTAATCATCAAAGTTTTAGTTCAGTTTTAATTTAACCATCAAAGATTTTTTTAATGGTTTTACCATAAAGTTTGAATTTGTTATAATTTAATTCTCAAAGTTACACCTTCTTTTTAAGTTAAACCTTAAAGTTTTTTTTCCAAACCATATAACCCTTAAATTTTGTTAAAAATCCGTTTAACCCTCTAAGTTTTGTTAGGTTTTTAATAAAACTAAAATGCATAATCAAGTAAAGTGGGTAAGATCGAAAACCATATAAAACTTAAGTGATAATCAGTTTTTTAACAAATCTTCAAGGTTTAAACTGTTTGAAAAAACACTATGAGGTTTAAATCACATCAAATTCAAAAACGTATGATAAAATCGTTTAGAAAAAAAACTTTGATGATAAATCAAAATTGAACGAAAACTTTGATGGTTAAATTATTATTCACCCATATATTAAACTAAGTTCAAGCAATTTATTACTAATGCAATAATTCATACAATTAAAAAGTATACTAAACTTAATGCAATAATTCATACAATTATAAAGTATACTAAACTAAATGATATTAAACTAAGTTCAATTAAGTAATCTATTTAAACTAGGTTCAAGTAATTATATAAACTAAGTTCGAGTAATTTATATTAAACTATGTTCGAGTAAGCTAAATAAACTAAGTTAAAGCAATACAAACCTAAAATAAACATAATTATAAAAAATACTTACTCTATGCCGATTGAGAGAGAATTCGAGCCCGCGAAAATTTGTCCGCATTATATACAATTTCTATAAAGTTTTTTGGTTTTGCTGAAGTTGAATATAATTGTTCCATTCTTCCGTAACTTGATTTGTTTTTGGAACTTCCTCAAACGGGAGATTTGGATCAAAAATTTCGATCCGGGTTAATAGTGCTACTACATTCTTCGGCCATATTTTTTCCAACTTACAACGGAGAATACTAGAAACGTATAACCGAAACCGCTCGTAATTTATCAAACGTATAATCGAAATTTGAAAAATAGAGAGGGTATGTAGAAAGAAGTGTGATGTAAAGAAAAATGGAAAAAAGCGGTGAGATATTTATAGACGATTTGTAAAACAAAAAAAAAAGCCATTGCGACCGGTTTGGACCAAAAAACTAGCCGTTGAACTCCAACTTTCGAAAACTAATAATTGGGATCGGCTTGGACCGGTCCAGACAAACTCGTTTTTTTTAACCCCTAAAATTAGTCCATTAAGGAAATAAAATACAGCCCCAGCGGTCCAGCCCCCAATAGTACTACAAGTCTACGACCTGACCTAATTATCGCGGGAAAAAGTAGAAAACGAAAACGAAACATAAAATTTAAATTCTGCTGTTCATCAATTTCAGTCATCATCATCGATAATCAATTCTTCCTCTATCATCTTCGCAAAACAACAAGCTTTTGTTCATCGATCGGCTCATGGTTGGTAGCGTAGCCACAAATCGCAATTTAAGTCCACAGGTATCAATCAACCACGCAGGTATTTTTTTTTATTTTTTGAGTTTTTGATGCCACACAAATGGGGGAATCAATGTTTGCGATTGATAATTTCTATTATTTCTGTCAATTTTGATGTTATACGCAAAATTCATTGAGGGTTCTTTTTTGTTAATAATACTATACCAATTGCGCTTTCTAGCTGTTATTATTATTCAAAAAAGCATAACAGTTCCTCAACAACATTATTTTGGAACTTTGATGGATTTCAATTTGTAGAAATATACTTGCTATTCATTCGTTGCTTATTTGAGTTATGTTTACAATTTAGAAATTGCAATTCTACAACTAAGAATTTTTACAACCAGGGTCAAATCTTTACTGGTTATAATTAATAAAATTTAGAATGATCATAATTTTAAAATGATAAAACTAAGAATTTAGTTAAATTTGATATTTTGAAATGTTATAAAAGATATTAATTATATTTGTAAATTAGGGTGGACAAATACGATATTTTAAAGTTTAAAAAGGACATATATGAAATTATCTCTAATAATTTCTATGTAAATTAACGGCTAGGATTGTCTAATATATTTTATTAATACTAGTCTTTTATTTATATTAGAAGATTTCAAAATCCTGACTTAACCTGTCATGAATCGACTTTTGAATTTTGATATCAAACACAAAACATTTCAAAGACAACAATCAGGTTTTAAAATTCCTATCTCAAATTGCTTGTGACTTCTGTTTAGTTGTGTTTTGTTTAGCTTGATAGTTTCTTATTTTATGATTTTTGCTAGGCTGAGTGTGAGCCAAACCTAAAACCTTAAAAACCAAAGATAATTTCAAACACAATAAACTTTGAACAAGAATGATTCTAAAATGAATCAAAACTTTTGTTTTGAATATTTCAATAATTTAAGGGGCCTCTTTTTTGTTTTTGCCTCGGTCCCAAAACTCTTTGGACCAGCCCTGGATATCCAACAACGGCATGATCAATAGTTCAATACTGTTAATTTCTGATTTTCTACATACATACATACATACATACATACATACATACATACATACATACACTACATTAAACAAAAACTCTGAAATTTTGATTTTTTTAAAGACCTGTCTGGGATTTGGGAGTCTATTTACATAGTTGAAATTGAGGTCATGAGTCTGTTGTCACTCTGATATATATATATATACTTGTCAGAAATTCATTGTTTAAGTCTTTGACATCTTCTAAGAATCTTCATAGTTTTGGGTGTTTTAAGGAAAAGAGAATTTAATAATTTGATGATGTTGAAATCTTGTCTGCTACAACAGTTTTCTTTCTAACTGCAAGGTTTGGTGAGAAAGCATAGCATTATTTTAAGTATTAACTGAGGGAAGTCATTTTTGCTATTGACTTTGGCGTCCTCTAACAATTGACATCTGCGAAAGAGACAATCTTTCATCACATCAAAAAATAAAATAAAAGAAAATACTCACAAAGATAAAGGAATCGAACATAAATAATTAGTTTTTCGACGACCGACTGTTTAAAGGAAATCATCATAAAAGTTGTTTATATTATCATTCGCACGGGTCAGACCTTTTCGTCGCCCATTTCTGTTCTTGTTACGATTGAATGTTAGATATACAAAAGGCTCTCTGTGTATAACCATCACACACATTCACAAAACAATCAATCTTTTCTGAAAAGCACAACTTCTTGCTTTCAACTTCATGCCAACCATCTCTTTTATATACTTGTTAGTCATTCTCAGTTATGCTGGCTCGTCATTAAGTCATGATGAAGAGTGTTTAGCTTTGCTTGAATTTAAGGAAAACATTCTTTATCAAGATCATGCCACTTTTGATGCTGGTGGATTCCAAAAGTTAGACTCTTGGAGGAAGATCACAAGCATTAATGCATCAGATAAGGGGGATTCTGATTGTTGTTTGTGGGGTGGTGTGGTGTGTAGCATTGAGGGACATGTGATTGGGCTTGACTTGAGCCAAAGCTCTCTCCATGGATCTATCAAGTCTAATAGTACCCTCTTCAACCTAGTTCATCTTCAAATGCTCAACCTGTCCATGAACAACTTTGCTGAATCTAAAATCCCATCTGAGATTGCTCGTTTACAGCAATTGAGAATCCTTGATCTCTCTAATGCTGGATTCAGTGGCCAAATCCCAAATGAAATCTCACACTTGATGCACTTGTCTTCCTTAGATCTGTCATGGAATCCGCTAAAGCTTCAAAGTCCTAGCCTCGAGTTACTGTTGCAAAACTTGACTAAACTTGAACAACTAAACCTCTCGGGGATTGATGTTAGTTCTTCCTTACCTCGTTTCTTGGCTAATTTTTCTTCCTTGAGGTCAATCAATCTTGGAGATTGTCAGCTTCAAGGTGAATTTCCATCAGAAATGTTTCACTTACCAAAGCTGAAATTTCTTCGCTTGAGAAACAATACCAGCATTACCGGTTCCTTGCCTGAATTTCATAATAACACCTCACTTGAGTACCTGAATCTGTTTTCAACAGGTTTTGCTGGGATTATACCAGAATCCATAAGCAACCTAAAACATTTGAAATACTTGGCCCTCGGTAACTGTGATTTCTCAGGGCACATTCCAGGTTCTCTTTCTAACTTGACACAGCTCACTTTTTTGTCACTCCAAAGCAATAAGTTCATAGGTCCAGTTCCTTCATTAGAAAGTCTTTCAAAACTCATTCATTTGAATCTAAGTGATAATGATTTGAGTGGCAGGTTGGACCTAGACATGTTCATAGGACTCAACAAACTTCAGATTTTGGATTTAGGTCATAATAATTTATCATGTGTTGACACCACCAACTACACTGAAGGCACCCTTCCAGAATTGAAACTTCTACAACTGGCATCATGCAACTTGAAAGTATTCCCTGCCTTTTTGCGCTTCCTTAAGAAAATAAATTTCTTATTTCTTAGCCACAATAATATTAAAGGCCTTGTTCCAGAGTGGATTTGGAATAACAACCAAGAAACTTTAAAGATGATTGACCTATCATACAACTCCATCACTGGCTTTCATCAGCATCCCGATTCTTTTCCATGGATACGTTTGCAATCAATACAACTCTCATTTAATCAGCTACAAGGAGAGCTGTTAATTCCACCACTCACCACCGTTATTTATGATGTCTCGAATAATATCTTGACAGGAGAAATACCACCGTTGATATGTGAAAGAAAATCTCTTCAATTTTTAGATTTGTCTTCCAACAACATGATTGGAACCCTTCCTCCTTGCTTAGGAAACTTGAGCAGTTCTTTGTCGGTTTTGGTTTTGAAACAAAATAAATTTCATGGCCCAATGATGAATACATTTATGTATGGTAGTCCATTGAAGAGGATTGATTTGAGTGAAAATCGATTTACGGGTCAGCTGTCAAAATCATTAGCTAATTGTACCAATTTAGAAATTCTTGCTCTTGGAGATAACTCATTTGCTGATGTCTTTCCCTTTTGGTTGGGAAATCTTCCAAATCTGCAAGTTCTCATTTTGCGCTCTAATAAATTCTATGGTGAAATTCAAGGTCTCTCAGCTGATAGCTCACAGTTCCAGAAGTTACGAATTTTAGATCTTTCAAACAACAGTTTTGGAGGCCAGTTACCTAACACGTCATTCCGAAATTGGCATGCAATGAAATCTGTTAATTTTGGCAAGTCAACTGCTATGCAATTTGAGATTTCCTTGGATTCATTAAAGCCTTATCAATATCTATACTCGATGACATTAACAATCAAAGGTGTCAAGACGGAATATGAAAAAATTCTGAACATATTCACAGCTATTGATCTCTCTAGTAACAATTTCGAAGGAGAGATCCCCGAGTCACTCCAAGATCTTCAAGGGCTTGAATCTCTGAATCTTTCCAACAACCATTTTACTGGTCATATCTTGCCATCTTTAGGGAACCTAAAGAATCTTGAAGCTTTGGATCTCTCCCGAAATGAGATATCAGGAGTAATTCCTCAGCAGTTGTTGCAACTCAGCTTCCTTGCAATGTTCAATGTGTCATTCAACGATCTTGAAGGGCGCATACCTCAAGGGAAACAGTTCAATACATTTGATAGCAACTCCTACAAAGGTAATACTGGACTCTGTGGACAACCATTATCCAAGGATTGTCAAAGCTCAAAGACATCTACAACTCCACTACCACCAAGCAAAGAGTACGACTCTCTCCTCCCAAGTGAAGGAATTGATTGGATCTTCATATTCTCAGGAGTTGGAAGTGGGATCATAATTGGAGTTATTTTTGGGAACATCCTATATGCCAAGTATAATGGTTGGTTCATTGAGAGATCGAAGAAGAAGGACGCGTGGGTAATAAGTCCACTTAGTAGCATGAGTACAAACTAACTAGTCCTTTAATAATTTTCCAAGATGTGCAAAAGCATTCCTTTGCTAGTTTTAGTGTTACATAATGCCATAAAGTCTTTCTGAGTTTCTGTTAAGTAAATGTATCCTCTCCATGATAGCAGATTTGAGTTCATTTCAGTTTTAAATCTAGATACTGGATGCTTGTAAGTTTTCTGCAAATCAACAAGGAAGCGTGAAACTAGTTAGAAATCCAGGCACAGGATTAACTGCAAACCTTTAAATACCAAATTAAGTATTGTTATAACTATTTAACTGTTAAATTTTAAGTGACCATACTTGCCTAATGTCATTGATCAAACTTAAAGATCCTAATTTATCCCAATTAAGCATTACTATACCAGTACTTGTAGTAAAGTTACATATCAGTTTGTAGTCATTGAAATGTATGGTATCCTTGAAACCATGTCACATATTACCAAGAGTTAGATCCTAATTTGGGAAACAATTGAACACTACCCAATAGTTTATTACAGTTTGGTTGCAACTTACAAGTTACAACTATGATTTTTAACAAGTGAAAACTTATAATATCATCAAGCCCCTGTCATTGAATAGTTTTGCATTCCAGACCTTGGGGAGAAAACCTAGTACTTCTGAAATACAAAGTCGTGAACCATTTGTAAAACTTTAAACTTTAGCCCATTTACGCTTGTTGTTGTGTCTGTAATTTGTTAGAAATCGTCAATTCAAATTCTTCACTAGCCTTTTGATTTCTACACCCAAAGAAAAAAAGAATCTTGAAATGTTCCCTTGATCATATGATATATGTGTGTGTGTCTGTTTTTATATATGGGGAAAGGGAATATGTGGCTATTGTGTATGTAAGGTTGGGTATAGAACCTGGCCGAACTATGTCGTTTGGTTATAAAATAACATATGCGCTCATGTTGTCCAAAATTGAAGCTGTGCCAAGTCGACTGTGCAGTTTCTTTGATATAGATCAACCCACTTTTGTAATTGAATCACCATCAATATCAGATCTGTTAGCTCGATTATCTGATTCAAGTATCTTCTTTCTACGATTGGTATTGAAAACATAACATACACGTGTTGTCCACAGCTGAAGATACTTGACCATCCAAGTTCTCTTTCTACACAGAATCCCTTTGTGATGTTTTCTTTTCTTTAATGTCTAGACTCTTCCTGTTTCAGCTCTCAACTTTAGATTCAAGAACACAGAAGATAAATTGTATGAGGTAAATTCTTCGCATTTTCTTTTGGTTAGGTATAAATAATGCAAATCACATCAAGCCTCTTAGATCACACTCAGAATTGCAATTTCTTCTAGTTCAATGATAACTGTAGGTGGAGTTTCTTGTATGGCAAGAGGTTACGAAAGTGTTTTTTTAAATGCTTACTAGTTGTTTGATGAAATGCCCGAGTCGTTTTTTAGTTTTCAGATAATCAAGTGTTAAGCTTCTTAAGTTTTCTTTTTTCTTAGATTTTCTTGGATTTAAAAGATCCCTGTAATATTTAAATAAGATAGTATGAGTGTTAAAGTGTTACTTCAATTGTATACTCCTCTCACCAGCACTTACAACACTGGTAACTCTCATCCCAGCGGCTAATTCATCATGTATTCTTGTCATGTCGCCAATCCAAGTGTTTGTTTTCCATCCTATCAGGTGTTAGCATTGGTGTTTTCAGCATCAGCATTCTTGACTTAATAATAAAACATGGTTTAAACTAAATTTCACTTGTGAATTTCATGGACAAGCAACGCAAGCGCAAATGGTGAGAAGCCATAGTTGGCTCTTTAAGTTCGTGTTTCCTCTGCTACAACCTTTCAAGCACCCAAGACAAGCATTTCAAGTTGACAAGCTTCAAAGTAAATCCAAATATCAGACCCAATAATTATATCTTTATGTGTAAACTTTTATGTAATTTTGATTAGGTCAGGATGTGTAATATGCTCTTGTTTACTATATATGATTCTTCAATAAGAATGGATTCTTTGAGCTAACTCTTGTAAACCAGCTGAACTAAATTTGTTTGAATGATTTTAGTGTAATTTAATATAGTTCAAGTATATTTGTTGTTATGAACATGTTGATTTATATTAAAACATTACTAAAAGCAGGTAAAACGGGTCAAAGGTAGCGAGTTAAAGCTAAACGGGCCAAGTGTAGAGAATTAAAGTTAAACGGGTCAAATATAAGTAAATTAAAAATAAAAATTGGGTAAAATTTATTGAACTAAAGAAAAATTGGTTCAAATAGTATTGAATTAAAAGTACTAGGGGTCAAATGTATCAAAAGGTAGTGAATTAAATCTTAATGGACCAACTGATATCTATAGTATTGAACTAAAGAAAAATTGGTTCAAATAGTATTGAATTAAAAGTACTAGGGGTCAAATGTATCAAAAGATAGTGAATTAAATCTTAATAGACCCATTTGACCTATTTAAAGATGAAAGATATCTATTTGACCAATTAGAGACTGTTTGACTTGTTAGAGATGAAATTGTTAGAATTACAAGTTAAGCTTTATGGGTCAAATTGTAATTAATGTTAAGTTAGGTAGTTATGTGAAGGGTTGTACCCTTTCATTGTGACTGTTAGACATGTATAAATACATGTATGTAATCTGTTTTTTAAGTGTGGAATAGAAGAATATTTTTTTTCAGATAATTATCATGATGAGTTTTATCTTCTAACTCTTCCAAGAAAGTGCTATTAGAGCTTTGACTCTCATTGATGATCCTGGTCCCTGGATGGAGAAATAATGGATTCGAGAGGAAAATGATCGAAATTCTTGGCTAGAACATGATCTTTGTTTTTTCGAAAGGTAGAAAAGACCAAGATCTGTGGGTGGAAAACACAGAAGAACAGATCAACCTTTTGTGGTAAAAAAACAGTGCGTGACTGATGAAAAAAGAAAAAAAATCCTAAATGATGTGCTAATGGTTGTAATCACAGAAGAGAGAGAGAGAGAGAGAGAGAGAGAGGGGGGGGGGGTAATCGCATAAAAAGAAAAAGGAAAGACAAAGGCTTGTTGATTGATGCCGCAGAGAAGATAGAAGAAGATGGATATGTATAGGGTCCTGCGATGACACGGATTCCGTGTGAGTAGCAATTCAGTATCGCATTTGCTAACTGTGATACAAGGCCAATGATTGAAATCCCATTTGCCAACTGCGATTTAAGGCGACTTTAGCTATTTTTTTCACCAAATCCCATATCCCAAGTGCGATTTAATACTTGAATTTTTTGGCCCAACCGTAACCCACCACAATCAGGTAGAATGGTTAACTTTGTACCTTTTTTTTCTTTTTCAACAGCCTAAGGTTTACAATTTACTACTTGATTTTTTTGACCAAGCGTAGCCCACCACAATTGGTAGAATGGTAACTTTTTTTTCTTTTTCATCAGCACAAGCCCAGGCCCAGGCCCAGGACGAAGCCCAATCTACAACAGCCCATTAAGAGTGTACTTATGGGCCTAAAAGAAAATGATGAATTACCACCTAACATGTCCTAAAATCACATTTTACTCTCTTCTTGATCTAGAAAAAAAGAAAATGACGAATAACTAAATCGGGCATAAAAAATTAATGAACAATAAACATTTATCGATTAAAAGTGATGAATAACTAGGTCATAAGAAAAAAGGATGGATTAATTACTATGACTATATAATATATTAGTGTGTATATGTGTATTAAATAAATTAATCATTTGCTTTCCAAGTGCCAACTGTTGTGAACACATGCTTTTTATATTATCTTTTAGCAACTAATCACAGTTATGAATATTATGCATTTTAACTATTAAATTTTAGTAACACGTGTTTTTTATATTATATTTTAACAACTAATATCAAAATCTTCAAGAAAAAGACATCATTTAATAAATTGAAGATTTATTTTGTCACAAAAAACAACACATCAAACCTTATATTAAAATTTTCCACGATATAAAATGATTTTCCATTACAAACTCAAAGAAGTGAAAACACCAAATTGTTGCATATATATTAAAATTTTTGGTTACAAACTTAGTAATAAATGTTAAAATATGTTGTATGGACCAGCTCTACAATGACAATGAATTTGACATCTTCCGCATTGTGAATGTATAATAGTAGTTGTAGATTGTCGTAGAAAGTATGATTGAACTTCTTCAACTAACAACAACTCGACTGCATAGTGAAGTCTAATATCTATCTGTAAAGAAGTTAACACTTTAAACGGTGAAATGCGATGTGCCAACTCCTCTATATTGTTGGACTAAATACATCAACTTCTTTTTTAATGTTAAAAATTTGACGTTGGGAATGATATCATAAAATGATATAGGTTGGTCAAATATATCTTTCTCCCATTAAAATCAAGAATGATGGTTTCAAGTATAGGAATATAAACATTTGGTTATTGTAATAGTGAATAGGTTCTACCCGAGTATTTTAAAATTTTCAGTTTTGGTGTGATAAATTTGCACATTATAAGAAGATCGTATGTGTCTATACTAACTTCTTCAGGATGCTCACCTGCAATAATAATTTTAAAAGACGGTAAGTTTTAATTTCTTTAATGACCGGAACCCACAGAATGGACCTACATCAACTATATTGCTTGAAATAAAGTTAAATTTTGAAGATTTTTAAAACAGGCATAAGCGGGTGTAGGGGAAGAAAATGCAATAGATTTGAAAGATGACTTAAGTT
The DNA here is from genome assembly GCA_032274825.1 of Drosophyllum lusitanicum. NCBI lineage: Eukaryota > Viridiplantae > Streptophyta > Magnoliopsida > Caryophyllales > Drosophyllaceae > Drosophyllum > Drosophyllum lusitanicum. Next base: position 12,587 of record JAUEJL010096829.1, read on the forward strand.
TCGAAGTAATCAATTCATCAGCCGATTCAATTAAATTCACCGGCCAAGGTGATTCATTTATAGTTGCCAGAATCCAAACTTTAAACGCTTTTACATTGTTGGTGTAACATCTAAAACCGGCCTAATCGTAAACGGGTCAGTGGCGAGTTAATTATGTCTGTTTACGTGTGTTTATATTTAATTATGTATGATTAAATGAATACTTATATCGCATGATTTTATGGGATAGATGAATTCGTTTTTGAACGAGGGTTGTAGAAAATACCTCACCTTATGTTAATTGGTCAAGGTTGGCCACTTAAATGATTAACTGTATGTTAGAAAGTGGTATGGTATACTAGTTATTGTTATTATCTAGTAATGCCACCTCATGGTTTTAAATTAATTATCTTGAGTTTGGAAATGTGAGTATGTGTATGTATGTATGTATGCATGGATGTGCATGTAATTAGTGATTCCACCTCCTGCTTGTAATGGGTAATATTGTTGCCTACGTGTGTGGTGTATATTGAGTGGGTTTCTCCTTAGTCACCTCCTCATTTTTGAATCAATCTTGTATGTGTATGAGTGTGTTTCTTTGAAAAAAAGAAGAACAAGAACAAGAAAAGTTAACTTGAAAACTTGAGTTTGTGATTGTGTGTTTGATAATTCAAGATTAAGGTTGGTACAACTTATTAATTATGATGATGGTTTATGTTAGTTCTGCTATGCTTTGCTAGATTTTCATGCTTAAAAGCTTAAGAACATGTTGAACTCCATTGATGAGTTTGGAAGCTTAAACTTGCTAAGTGGGTTTTATTGATTTGATGATGTTAAATGGATTTAATGTGTTCTTGATGATTGTATACATGTATATGAAGTTTGTATTGATTTAGAATTGTTAGAAATTGAATTTCCAGATTTAAAGTGTGATTTGGAAGTTTTGAATATGCTGGAAGAAGGCAGAAAAGTTGCAGGTTTGAAGCTGTTCTTGGCGCGATGCGACGCGTCCGGGTAAGGGACGCGACGCGTTCTCGGTTGTTGGTCTGACCTT
>JAUEJL010096840.1:0-13619 GCA_032274825.1 Drosophyllum lusitanicum
ATTTACATGTTTTCTAGTAGATTAATTTGCAACACCTTTACTCTTTTACATACTATATTGTTTTTTACAAAATATATTGGTTTTTATTACTCAACATATGTGGTACTGGATTCTTTAAGATGTTCTTTTCTTCTTTTCAGACTACTATTATGCTACTAATGTGTTCTCCTTATTAGTTCTGTTTTAACTTTTAATCATGTTTGCTACTACATGAATTTGTATATTGCCAAGCTTATATTTAACTTTTAATCATGCCTGCTACTACATGAATTTTTATATTGCCAAGCTTATATTTTGCTTTGGATTAAGTAGGCTGCTAGATATAATGATATTGATGATGTGCTTACCTTAGCTGCTATTGGGGTTCCTCTTGATTCCAAGGATGCAGAAGACTGAACAGGTAAGCTAGCATGACATTTTTTGTTTTGTTGATATTCATGTTTTTTAATCTTATTTAGTATTAAGATAATTTAAATTATTATTTCTTATGAATCATTAGTTTGTCTATAACATTGTTGATTTGAGACTTTGAATGTCAAAAGTCATTTATTTATAAGAATACTTTTTTCTACCAATTTGGTTTTTTAATCTTTAATTGGTCATATGGCTTGATTAAAAGGTTTACCTAAACATAAACATGTTTGAAAGTTTCCCAAATGTTTTCATATGGATAAAACCTATTCAAGTTCATATTAATGTTTTATAAGATCTAAAAACTCAGCTGTAATGACCTATGACCTGCCACCCATTCTGCCCTTTCGACTCATTTTCCAACTCATAATCTCATGTTATTTTAACTATTGGGTGTTCTGTATGGTTTATTCTCATGACCATGTATTCAATATTTGTAGCACTTCAAATGACTTTTGCAAATGGAAATGTTGACATAGTGGATTATCTTATTGGCAATAAAGTGGTAAGGCACCTTCTACCGGTATAAGTATATTGTCATTTATTTACTTGCTAGTTGCTAGCTAGAGAAAATCAGTAGTTAATTTCATTAAAAATGAATGCAGATTGACTATATAAACGTATGTGATAAAAAATGGTTTACCTTTAATGGTGTCTGATTTTTTCACTCATATTCTACTCTGCACTATGCAGGTTGGTCTTGACAAATTTTAGCACAAGGTGAAGTAATGGAAAGAAAATGTCAATACCAATTCATCTTTATATTAGCTCAAAACAACAGTTATATAGCACACTTAACTTTTGTTTTGGTTCTCTAACTTGTTTATACAGCAGTTACATAACCCACTACTCTTGGAATACCCCACTACGTGAAACTGTGGCCATGTTGTAATGGAGCAGTTTTTTTATTTTAGTTTATATTAGTTTAATGATTGCATATTACACTTTGTAGACAGATTTCTTAAAGTGTATTAGCGGTTATTATTTTACATATACAGACAGTTTTGCCACTAAATGCAGTTTTGGTACAATGTTCACGTTTCCTTCAAAATGGGTTTTATAACAGTTACTAACAGGCTACATGTCACATTTACAAGTCAGCAATGACCTGACATTTATATGCTGACAGAGCAGATTTTCTCTCTGCTCTGTCAACAATATATATATTTAATTTGAGTTTCGATAAGGGATATAGAATTTATACACAAAACTAATTTATAATACTAACAATTTTATACCTTTATATATTCGTAATCTATTTTTCTCATTCATATGATTACTAATATTATAGTTCAAACAAACAATTTTTATTGTGTATGACACATTATTATTACGCTTCATCTCCCTTTCGACAAATTAGGAAGACTTTACGAGTTGGGCCCTTCCATTCGTGTCTACAAAGGAATACAATGAGCATTCCCTAGTATTATCATTACCATTGATATTGTTTGGTTAGTATAAGTAATCATTATATATATAAAATATGGTGTGTCAGTCAATGGTTGTGGTAGTAGTCGGTAGTGATGGTGGTGGCAGTGGTGTTGATGGTGGTTGTTAGTGGCAATAGTATGTTGTGGTGGTGGCTGATGGTGGAAACAACTGTTAGTGGTGATTCTCCGGTTGCACTTCTAGAAACTTGTCACGTTCTCTTGAACTTGAATAAGAACTAAAGCAAGTAACAGTTTTAAATAATTTCTATCAACCATCGTCTAATTTTAGTTAGCCAATTTTATTAAAACCACACCGAAATCATCTGAAGAGTTCAAAATTTTAATAAGTTGGGGACTTGTATCAAATTCTACTTGTAAGTGGTTGATCCATTATTACAAGCAAGTTAAGGTAGGAAATTAATACCAATTGCATCCCATGGGATTCCTGACCTCTCTGTCAGGCCATGTTTAATCTCATTTTTGTCTCGGACCCATATCTAGATTTAAAAATCACCGAGTAAACCGTCCATTCAGGAACAAGCAACTATATGGCCCAAGTCTGGACTTAGGAATCATAGACTATCACTTTGTCTCGTTGAGAACTACTAAGTTGATTAACTTTAGCTCTTATCCATACTCGACGGTTCATGACTCAACAAGTTTCTCACCAAATGTATGACAATGCCTTACATTCCCAAAATTGTAAGACAACTAATTTAAGCTAACAAATTAATGATGGATAGCCAATGTGACAACTAAAGCTCAATACACAATGGGACCATCACTCACCAAGTAAGTCAAAGGCTAACACAAATACATTTGGCTAAAGCTCTAATCCGCAACGTGCTCCCAATGGCTTACTTGCGGTTACTCAAATTATGAAGTCATCACATTTGGTGTGCATAAGTAGTTTATTAAACCCATTTAACAAAATCTTTGTCATTTTAATTTATTTATGAAAAATTATCTAGCATGCATTAATCCCATCAACTAGGCAAGATAATTAAAATAAATGATCATGAGCCCTATAAGTATATCAGTGGTCTGACTAGGGACAAGCTACCTGTTGCCTATTGTTGATGTTGTTCGGTTCCCAATAGCTCTGCCAACTCCGGTGGTGAACTGTCGCCGCTTCTGTTGTAATTTATGTTCAACTGCTTGATTGGATCTTGATTGTCTTCATCTTTGCAATTACAAATTTTACAACTAAATTCATTACAATATGGAACCTATTATATTTACAATTACAATAAGGAATATATACAATTCGCAGATCGCAATAAATACAAATTTGACTAATAACACGATAGATACCACATTTTACGTAATTAATCAAACTCATTAAAATCAATCATCAACATCACAACCACAAGGTCTAAGGGCTATGTCATGCTAAAATATAAACATACACACCGAAAGGATAATAGAGACAACTAATTTTGGTGTTGAACATGGTGTAATATCTGAAATTTTATAAAATTAAAGAATTTATAAATATATATATAAAAGTAGTTGTGTTTTATGTGAATATTATATAAATTATGGTGTCCATCCTTATATATATTGTGTGTATGGCAACTTAAAAGTTGTAATAAAGTGTAATAGCATGCATACTTGAGGGACTAGTAGTGTAAATATGGGGTATGTGTATAATTGACCAATTGGGAGTCAAAAACCCCTCATTTTGGTTGTAACAAATCGTGGAGAGAGAGAGAGATAGTGCCTAGAAAGTTCTTGAAGGAGAAGGAAGGAAAATCATGGAGAAGGATTGTTGATTGTGTGGTTTGAACTTCTAAAGTGTGATTTCTTGAGCTTTTGCATCCTCTAGGCTTGGGTTTTTGAGGCAAGAAGGAAGTAAACAAATTGGGTGTTTGATCAAGTAAGTTCTAACTTATATTTGTGTTTGATTTTAGATATACATGTTGTGTTTGGTGATTTATGGTTGAAATATGTGATTGATTAAGTAAATGGGTCAAAATGGGAAGAAATGGGGAAGTTAGGGTTTTCATGATCAAAGGTATTATAAGTATTGTAGTTTTGGTGTCTTGAAGTGTATTTGAGCCTTTGATATGTTGCAAACAAGTATTAGTTATAATATGGCTTGATTTTGGTCGATTGTGCAAAAGAAAGAAAGAGAGTTATTGTATACGCTGGCTCGCGGCGCGAGGCCGTGGGTCTGCACAAGTCATTTTTCCAGAGAATTTCCAGCGGTGCGAGCCACCCTGCTTCGCGGCACGAGACACCCTCAAACCTCCAAAAACATTTTTTTAACCCCTTTTAACCTTGTATTTTATTGGGGATTGATTCTTGTGGTTATAAGAAGTTAACATGGAGTCTTAAAGACCCGAAATAAGTGTTTAAGCTTGGTTTTGAGTCTATACTCTTAAAGATCCTCAATTTTTGGTTAAATTAACTAAGTTAACATTATGTTTGTGATCATAGGACTCCTATTCAAGTGATATAACTTTGATTTGGATTGGAAGTTATCCTGATCAGGTGAGTTGTACCCTGCGGATACACAAATGGTTTATAAACTTATAAGTCATCAAATCTTCTTGTATTCTATGCTTTACACATATATGACATCAATGTGATTTGTTATTGTTTATTATCATGATTATGATAATGAGATATGTTTAAGTATATGTTTTACAAGTTTTGAAAGCATAAATGACTATGTGATGTTTCTTGCAAGTTATTATTATTTGTGTTTAACTTGCTTGCGTTTATGATTGAGCCTTATTGGTCCGGACCTGTGTTTGAGACTTAGTGCTTTGTACCGTATGCTTCCTAATCATTGGGTAACGTGTATTGGTTCATGTGGCTTCAGTAATTGGGAACCTAGATACATGGGTGGTTGAGGAATTAGTGCAAAGAGTGGAGGGGGATGATAGTACCCATTATGACCGTGTGGTTCAACGGGCAGACGAGCCACCGATCCTAAGCAACACGAGTAGACTTGGGGAACGGGTCATTCATTCCTGATAACTGTTGTATGGTGGACTGCTTCGTGCTTCCCCCACCTTGACGGGAGATGCGGACACACCCCCGCGTGGACTTGTTGACCATGGTTGGTCACTATGGAAGATACAAGCACAAGTGGACTTGTCCACCACATCTTGTGTGATTAAGTATAGTGATGCCATGTTGTTTTAAATGCGTTGATGACTTGTTATTTGGTTAAACTGTTTTGGTACACTCACTAGCGTATGCTAACAACTCCGTTGTTATATGTTTTCGTATCCGTAGATAAATAGTAGCTTGGTGCCGGTAAGGCGGGTAGAAGCTTTTGGGAAGCCTTGTTGCCTTATGATATGTTTGGAAATACATGACTATATACCTCTTTTGTTTATTTGTAATTAATGGTCGTGTATTCAAGTCAACAAGTAACATCAATCTTTTGTAAATCTGTCATAGCTTCCGCACAGTTATGTAAATGAATGTCAAAACTATGATGTTTTTAGTAAGATTTAAAAGTTTAAATTTGTTCTAAAATTCAGGGTGTTACACATGGTTAACTAAATAGTCCAACCATTGTCACAAAAGCAAATCCAATTAAATGTGTGCATTTCGAGTTTCAAAGAAATCTAATTCCGAATAGAATTAACCAAAACTTTTGTAGTTGATTAAAACAATTTTGATCAAAATTTAAAAGATTTTGTAATTCAAAATATGTTCCAAGAGTTAAATAAATAAATTGATTAAAACAAATTTTAATCGAATAATTCATTACTTTCTTAGAAAACCAAATTACAACCATAATTAGAATAAATTCATCAAGAACAGAATATTCACAATATCCTAGCTATGTTATAAAATAAAATTCAAAACCTTCTACAAATGAATGGCACGGTCGTGCGCCCCAAAGGGCATGGCCATGCCCGTGCTCGATTGCCGTGCGCATGAACACGCACAATTATTGATTGAATAGAAAACCAAGACCATGGTCGTGCACATAAAACTTGTAACATCCTCAAATCCGGCCTAGTCGTGTGCGAATTCGGTACGTAGCTATTTTAAATTAATTAAAAATATATATATATATTCTAGTTATTAATAAATATTATGAAAATTAGTTGTGAAATGAAGTTATAAAAATAATAATAAAAATAGATAAAATTAATAAAATATTAAATGGTTTTAGATAATGATTCCAAATAAATCACCGTTAGTTAAAATGGGTAAATGGGTATTAAGTTGTAAGTTGAATGGGGAATGATATACTGTTTTTGGATAATATTGAACCTTGGGTCGGTTCTCCCCTTTTTCAAACACAGACACACTTATACAACACACACACTTACACTTCACCTTCATCTTGTTCTTGACTAGAAGGAGAAATCAAAGGGAGGAAATCAAGCTTTCAATTCCAGCAACTAATTCAAGTGTCTAATCTGTTCCTAATTCATCTCCTTTATCCTTGTAAGTGCTCCTTCTTCATGTTCTTGAGTTTTGGGTCAAAACGGGTCAAACCTGAATTTGGATTCAAGAACTGATATTTTGTACTCCAATTAATTCCTACATCATCTACAAGTCGTTATTTATGGATTAGAAGTGTTAATTTGATTAAGTTTATTGATTTTGTTCAAATGGGTCAAAAATGAAGAAATTGATACCAAATCTTGATTTGTTTGTTAAAGCGAGTAATTTATGTGTTTATTGACTCATGTTAGTACCCTATATGATATATAAACACTGGAATTGAGTCAAAGTAATTTGAGTTTGAGTTTTGGATGGATTTAGGCAGTGTGGGGCATTGTTGTTCGGTGATGCACAGACGTCACTACGCGACGGGTCCAGGGTCGCGATGCGACGCGTCTGTCAGGGTAAAGCAATATGTTTTTGTTGTTCTTTTGCATGTTGATGCTTGTACTGTTGTTATAAGTTAGTAAATAGATTAAGAGCATCATTAGGGAATTATTACAAGTATCTTGGTTGTTCTTTGCATGTATTGATGTCTAAACTTAAGCAATGATGTTATAGGTACACCCTAAGACCAAGAAGAACCGGAGCACTATATTTCCCTACTTTAATTCTACGGGTGAATACCGGTTAACCTTAGCATCATAATAAGAATATTATATTAGCTAAAATGAATATTAAAACTAAAGATTGAGTTATTGTTCATGTATTGTTAAATTGAATTGAGCTATGATTTGATATGCAACCATGTTAAAGGCTTGAGTAGGCCAATTGTGCTATATGCATGTTATGGACTTAAGTAGGTCAACTTTGTTATACTATGGCTTAAGTAGGTTAACTTTGTTATGTTATGGCTTAAGTAGGCCAACTTTGTTATGTGATGGCTTAAGTAGGTCAACTTACTTGAAAACACTAAGTTTTCAATCCAACCCAAAAAGTTTTCAGTTGAACCATAATACGAAGGTTGTAAAATTAAAATAAGGATGATTTTAATGCAAGTGTGTATAAATGTATTTAGTTGCAAAACTTCTATTACAAACTTCTTCAGGGATGGAATATAGACAAATACGAGACTAACAATCTCCCCCTATTTGTTTATAGTCCAACAACTATTTACAAAAAAATAAATAAATGAAAGATACAAAAGAATAAAAGAATAATTACTAGTTGATCTCTGGTTTGAACTCATCAGGAATGGGTTCAGTGGGAGTCTTCAACTGAATTTGCTTCCGGTATTCATCCAGAATATCTCCTATGGTTGGATCTTTGTAATCAAGGAAATATCGTAATGACCTCAGATGTAAATAATCTGCTCGGGAGAACTCTGAAACCCTTTGAAATCTAACCTTATCATAGGCATCAAGAATGAAAAATCTTTGGGGATTTGAGATCACTTTTCCTAATTTAGGTGCGTGCCCTTGGGAAAGAGGGGTGTCTATACCTTTGCAATTAGGCAGCTCACCGTCAGCAATTAGCTCCAATATCTGCTGTTGAGATTTTTTATAGGTTAGTTTCTTTCTCTGAAATAACAAGGTTTGAGCTTTAGAAGGTTTAAATTTTTCAGAAGATGTTTTGGTTTCAGAGGCTCTTCCTTTCATCTCATTATTGTAATAACGAATAACCTGGGAGATGTCACTTTGAACTTTCTCCACATCATCAGTCAGCTTTAGTCTTGATAAGCATCCCATTATTTCAGCCCATTCAGTGTATTCACACCTCATTGTGACTTGCTTCACTGTGTATTTGTAAAACAGTGGATCTCCTTTCCTCTGAAGGTTTAGAAAATTTTCATTCTTTTCCTTTTTTAGTCTCACTGAAGTAATCTTTTCAGGATGAAGTCTTTGATTTCCGGTAGATAGCCACTCATTATGTTTTTCAGCAGCAATTTGTTTTCTCCTGGCTATCTTTTCTTCCTCTGCTTTTATTTCTTCCTGAAGTTTCAATTGATAAGCATGAGGAGACATGTTGGCTTTGCTTGCAGCAACTTCTTCAATGGCTAGCTTTACAGCCGCTATTCTACCAAGTTCTTCAGTGACCTTTTTCTCTTTCAAATTCAGATTTTTACATCTGAATCTTCAGATTCAGCATCTCCATACTTTCCTATGTGCATGGGATCATCAAGTGAATTTATGATCATGGGCTTTTTCTCTTTGTTAGGTTGACCAAGTTGACCACTGGTCGTAGGAGCACTAGGTCCTTCAGAAACCAATGTTCTTTGAAAAATTGGGTCAGCCCAGCTCTTGATGTTATTGTTTCACCTGCTGCAATTATTGTTTGACATGTAGCATCATCAATTTCAGATCTAAATAGATCTGCTTCTGCCTTTCTCTGATCATGGAAGGCTTTAAGCTCCCCCTCAACTTGTGCCCTAGCTTCTTCAGCTTTGGCTTTCTCTTATTCAACCTTATTAAGTTTAGATTCAGCTAGATCTAAGGCTTTATTCTGAACATCCCCAAGTTGTCTCAGACGAGCAACTTCATCTTCTAGACTCTTTATAACAGTAGCTCTTGAGAATTTCTTCTGCCACAAAAGGTCTTTTCTGTCAGCTGCAGCCTTTTTTCTCATTATTTGACAGATTTTGGACCGTCTTCTAAATTTCTCCCCCTTAGAAGCAGAGGAGAATCCAGATGCTTCTACTTTCTCAGACAGTGCCTGAATCTGATCAGAAAGTCAATCAAAGGAGGGTGTAAACATTTCCTGTACACGTTTTATGGTTGTCTCAGATAGATTTACAGCATAGAATTTATCCATAGAGGAAGAAAGATTATTTACAGTGGAAGAAAGTGTTTGAATTTGATTGGTGAGAGTGGAGAATTTTATGGTAGCGGATTGAGCCAAGTTTGAAACCATGTCGTGAATCTGTTTGAACAGAGTTACACGAATTTGATTGCTCAACGCAATGTCCTTAGAAAGAGAGGTGGAGTATTGTACCAGAGATTTAGCAAGATTTTTGAATTCAGATTGAAATTGGCGCTGATCTTTGGAATAAGAAGAAAGATTGAAAGAAGTGGTTTTTACAAGATGAGATAGAGAAAGAAGTGTTTCAGAGAGACTTTGGAGAGAAGCAGAAATATCAAGAAGGTTCAGAGGATGGAGAATGTACAGACGTAGGAGAAGAAAGAAAAGCAAAATCATCAGTATCATCATAGGGATTGATACCTGTTTGAGGGGAAAGAGGAATGTCAAAGAATTTTTAAAGGGCAGTTATCTGATCTTGAAGAGAATCAGATAACTCTGCTTATTCTGAGGATGGGGGGTTAGCCATAGCATCAGTGGGTTAGAATGATGTGTCAGGGGCTTCAGGGTGAGTTGCTTCAGTTACAGTCTGGTTTTCGACTGTGTCTTCATGAGCAGGGATAATCTCAGTTGAAGTAGGTAAGACTTCAGCATCACTGATTGGATTTGGGAGGGCATCACTCTCAGTTTGGTCAGGAACTGATAAATCATTTGCCCTTGCAGTATCTTTAGTGTCACTGGGGATTTCTGACGCATCAAGGGATACAGGGTGAGTCTCAACTTCAGGGCGGACCGAAGTATCCTCGACTATTGAGGCTTCAGAAACTATAGGAATTGTAGTTTCATCAGCAGTGAGAGGTGCATCAGAGTCATTTGGTGTAATTGCTGACACATCATGTGCACATGCTACATCCATAAAGTCAGTTGGGATTGCTGACCCATCAAGGGATGTGAGGGGAATTTCAGCAGTGACAGAGGGTGTACTTCTGTTACTGGTTGTACCTGAGCATCAGTGGGTGTGCTGATGAACTCGTTGGTAGTGGGGTTGAAAGTCTCGACTGACTGGTTTATGTCAGCATCCTAAACTTGTTCAGTGAAATCCATGGCATCAGCGGTTATAGCTAATGTGTCAAGGGATTTAGTACCTAGGTGCGGGGGTTTGAGTTCAGTAACAACTTGGGATGTAGTCGTCTCTTCATTAGTCTTAGTTGCTTTAGTGATAGAGAGTATGGGATCTATCACATCATCAGTAGTAAGTGGTGTTATTGCAGTAAGGGTTTTGGGTTTCTAAAACTGAACCTTACGCTTGATGAGCGGGGTCTCATCTTCAGTGTCTTCTCCAGAGTCATAAAAGGAGGTTATGAAAGTGGAAGAAGAGGAGTGTTTGGAATGCTTAGAGTGGGGACGAGTTTTAGTGGGTTTAGCATGTTGTTTTTCAGGCTTGGAAGGTTTTGAAATGGCTTTGCGTTTCTTGGGTTGATGTGCAGGAGAGGCAATCTTGGAAGAGTAGGCGGTTTGGGTTTCAGATGATAAACCAGAAAGAGGAGAAGGAATGGAAGGAGTAGAGTTCAGTGAGATATACCTTAGCATCGCTTCAAGGAGCGATTGATTGAAAGCTGATGCAGAACCTGCCCACACAGAGCCTAGAAGAGTTAGGGCAGAGACTGGATGTTAAGCGAAGTTGTACTCTTCAGTAGTCAGCAAAGAGTAGATGATCAGTGATACAAACCGAGGAAATGGTATGTGTTGGGATCTGGAGCATGCCGTCAGTGAAGCAACAAGACTCTCCATGATGATTTCAGCAAAGTCAATTGTTTGACCATGAATCAGGGCATAGACCATTTTCAGCACAGCTTCACTGACTTCATCAAGACCACCTGTCTTGCTAGTCATACAGAAATTCAGATGAGCGACTATACAATTCCACTCTTTAGGAAGACGAGTGCGTACCATAGGTTCCCTTTAACCCTGTACTCATCCGGATAATGGAAGAAGGCAAACAAGAGTTCCTTGGCGTCAGTGAAGGCCGGAGTGAGATTGCGACGAGGAAGATGAAGGATTGTGGCTAGAAAGTCTTTGGTGATTGCAGCAAGTTTGGTGCCAGAGAGCATACTAAAGTGAATGCTCTGCGAAGGGGTTTGGGTGCAATGACTTCAGCGGTCATCCAAAATTCACACAAATGTAGAAACTTCGTAGACAGAGCGAAGTTCAGGGGGCAGTTATGAAGGTAGGTCATAACATCACAGAAGGGAGATGAAGGCAGAGGGATAGTTAGGTCGGCGGGGTAGTTGTTGTCTTTGTAGCAGATGGAGGTGATGTTGATTTTGGGAATAACATCATTTGGGAGATCGACACAGAGAGAAGCCATTTTGGGGGCCATTTAGCACAAAACAAATGAGAGAATAATATCAATGTTTTGTTCGCCGGAGAAGTTGAAGTGGATGGGAAGGAAGCTTGGTGAGGCGGTTTGAAGGTTTTAAAGGGTTTTAGCAATGATCTGAACAGTTCAAAAGATCAAGGGTGAATTTGGGCACATGAAACTGTAAAACCCGCAAAGTTACCTTTTGAAGTTGTCGAGTGGTTATTGGTGAATAGCATAATTACCGGAGTAACTTGATGAATTACTAACTTCAAACACCAAAACATTAGCAACAATGGTGAACAGAACTACCACAAACAAGAAACATGAATAATATAAACGAAATTTCCGAGAATAGAGTTCATATCACCATTTGGAATTCATAATCCACCACACCAAAAACATATAAAGCAATAAATAAATAAGAGAACAAATAACATGAAATGCCAATACCATCAAAAGCTAAGCTTGGATTTAACATTAAACCATATTTACACAGAAAATCAGATTAGAAGAATCTTAAATACAAGCCGAAACATAGCAAAATAAGTTGAAGTCTACTATTAAGTGATCACATAGATTTGAGTAGACACTTCAATCCCAACTCCTTCATTCGCAATGCGAACGGTGATTACATAACATACGGGGAAAAGAACGAAAGTAATGGTAAACTCCATGATCACCCGTTGTTGAAGAGAAAAAAATATTTATGAGAAGAAAGAAGGTAGAGGGAAATGAAAAATGACTGTGCCTTAAATAAAAAATAATTCATGATGACGGTTCAGATGTGATTTGACATCTAGTGAGAGATAAGGAAAAATGTAATTATGCAAAATTAGCTTAGGGCGGCTGGCATTAAATGTGACATGAAAGGACAAACAGTAATAATGAAATTTACCTGAAAAGTTTAAAGACTTGAAGGATTTAGCATTCCTATTTCAGCGACCAAGAGGTTGAACCAATGTTCATCCAAAGCTTTGGTGAAGATGTCAGCGAGTTGATTTTCAGTAGAGATAAACTGAAGTTCAATTTCATTCTTTGCAATATGATCTCGAATAAAATGATGACGAACGTCGATGTGCTTTGTTCGATAATGAAGAACAGGATTGTTGGAAATTGCTATGGCACTGGTGTTCTCACAATAGATGGGAGTTTTCTGAAAAGACATCCCATAATCAACAAGTTGGTTTTGCATCCATAATATTTGGGCACAGCAACTCCCGGCTGAAATATATTCAGCTTCAGTAGTGGACAAAGAAATAGAATTCTGCTTTTTGCTTTGCCAACTGACCAATTTACCACCTAGTAACTGACATCCACCTGTAGTGCTTATCCTGTCTATCTGACATCCTGCATAGTCAGAATCTGAAAAACCGATAAGATCAAAACCTGAATCTCGTGAATACCAGAGACCAAGATCAGGTGTTCCATTCAGATATCTGAAGATTCTCCTGACAGCGGTTAAGTGTGATTCTTTTGGATTTGCTTGAAATAGCGCACAAAAACATGTTAAAAACATAATATCTGGCCTTCTTGCAGTTAAGTAAAGGATGGAACCCATCATTCCTCTGAAAGTAGCCAGATCAACTGCCGTTCCATTTGGATCTATTGTCAACTTGGTTTTAGGAACTGTAATACCCGCAATTTAAAAAGTATTTTGTGAATATTTATTGTGACTATAATAATTATATTTTGGATGAGTGGGAACTTATTAAGTTGTTGGACTTATATATATATATATATATATATGTGTGTGTGTGTGTGTGTGTGTGTGTGTGTGGACATGTTAACCCAATAAGAAGTTTTAATTGTAAATTGGGTTTGAGATGTTGAAGTGGGCTTAGGCCCACAATAGATATGTATGGAGGGTATAAATAGAGGATTAGGGCACAGCCCCCAACAAAGACTATCAAATCACTATTTCATTCAAGAGAGAGTGTGTGTGTGCTGTGTGCCATTTTTGAAGAAACAGAGGAAGAAGAAAGCCACGTCCAGCTTGGAACCTTGAGACTTTGGCAAGGAAAATCATCAGGTAATGTTTCTCAATCCTTTAGGATCATGTAGACACCATTTCTTGCTATGTGAAGGTGATGGTTGAATGTTTAGAATCTAGGTTTTTGGGTTTTGAATGTTTGAGAAAAACCTAGGAGAAATATCTAGCCAAGAACACCTTATAAGTTGATTAAATATAGTTTTAAGCTAGAAGGAAAGTTTTAAATAAGTGGAGAAATGTTTTGCAACAAGAATGAGTTAAATTGGTT
>JAUEJL010096851.1:0-13614 GCA_032274825.1 Drosophyllum lusitanicum
TATAATACTGGAACAGGGGTCCTTGCGGCCGCAAGCAAACCTTTACGGCCGCAAGATGGGCGGTGGATTTGACGTTTTCTAGGTGCAAGTTGTCAAGTGGGCCTTTTCTAGAAGATTGTCCCTTGCGGCCGCAAGGGATACCCTTTGCGGCCGTAAGGAGCCTTTTTCTCTATGTCTTCATATTTCTGCTATTTTGCATCGGATTTGTCCATATATCTCGTGTTAGGTCTTTTTAACCTGCATGGCGAATTATAAGCAATTTAGATCATTAAACAAACGTTTCACCTTGGAAATGGGTTAATAATGAGGCGTTTCGGCATGTAAAACATGCATAAAAACGCAGATATCAACTCTAATAGAAGCTGCTCGCAACATGTTTGCTGAAGCTTCTCTAAAAGGACATTTGTGGGCTGAAGCAGTTAATACAGCATGTTATACTCAGAACAGGTCTATCATTGTCAAAAGGCATGATAAAACTCCTTATGAGTTACTCCATCTGAAAACACCAAATGTTGGTTATTTCAAAAATTTTGGTAGTAACTGTTTCATACTAAACACAAAGGATCAGAAGAGCAAGTTTGATCCCAAAGGTGAACAGGGTGTTTTTCTCGGATATTCTGAAATATCTAATGCTTATCGCATATTTATTCCCAAGAGACATTCAGTTGTTGAAACTATTAATGGTACTTTTGATGAATTTGATGTTCAGAAAAGTCTGAATAATATTGATCAGGTGATTTCAGAAAAATTCGATACATTACTACATGGCCCATCTGATGAAGTCGAAGATAACTCTCAGGACATAGAGCATTTTCACACCTCAGCACAAGCAAATCCTACTGAAAATCAGCCTGTAGAAAATGATTTTCAGTTCGCTGAAGATCAATCTTTACCAAATGATCCTTCATCTGAAGTAGGTCAGGAGCAACACTCAAGAGTCACAAAATGGACTCGTACTCATCCTATTACTAATGTTATAGGAGACCCTGACAACGGTGTACAAAGTCGAAATACGATTACCTCAGCCTTTTGCATGTTCTCTAAATTCATTTCTCAACATGAGACAAAGAAAGTTGACGAGGCTCTGAAAGATGCAAATTGGGTGGTGGCCATGCAAGAGGAGCTGAATGAGTTTGAGAGAAACAAAGTATGGAAACTTATTTCTCCGCCTGAAGACAAATCAATTATTGGTACGAAATGGGTGTTCAAAAACAAGAGAGATGAAATTGGCGCAGTGGTTCGCAACAAAGCAAGGCTAGTAGCCAAAGGGTATTATCAAGAGGAAGGCATTGACTATGATGAAATGTTTGCTCTAGTTGCTCGCCTGGAAGCCATACGTATTTTTCTTGCTTTTGCTTCATTTGAAGGCTTTAAGGTCTTTCAGATGGATGTCAAGAGTGCATTCCTGAATGGTGAATTACAGGAAGACGTGTTTGTTCAACAACCTCCGTGGTTTTAAAATCAGAAAATCCCAAATTACGACTACAAGTTAGACAAAGCACTTTATGGTCTGAAGCAGACCCCGCGCGCGAGGTATGATACTTTATCTACCCATCTTCTGAAAAATGGGTTTCAGCGAGGCATAATTGACAAGACTTTGTTCTTAGGGAGAGAAAAAGGTGAACTGATCCTTGTGCAAATCTATGTCGATGACATTATATTTGGTTCCACTGCTGAACATCTCTGCAAGAAGTTTGAGTAGATTATGTCAGAAAAGTTCAAAATGAGCATGATGGGAGAACAGAACTTCTTTCTAGGTCTTCAGATCAAACAATTTGAACAGGGCATTTTCATTAATCAGGGAAAATATGTGAAAGATTTACTGAAAAAGTTTAACTTTACTGATACGTCGCCCGTGAAGACTCCCATCGTCCCAAAGACAAAGCTCACATCATATCCAAACGGAAAGGTAGTGGATCTGACCACCTTCAGAGGAATGATCGGTTCTCTTCTTCACTTTATAACGAGTAGGCCAGACATCATGTTTGCAACATGTTTGTGTGCACGATTTCAGGCTAATCCAAAAGAGTCACACTTGACTGCTGTCAGAAGGATCTTCAAATATCTGAAAGGGACACATGATCTTGGTCTCTGGTATTCACGAGATTCAAGTTTTGATCTCATTGGTTTTTCAGATTTAGATTATGCAGGCTGTCAGATAGACAGGAAAAGCACCACCGGTGGATGTCAGTTACTAGGCGGTAAACTAGTCAGTTGGCAAAGCAAGAAGCAGAACTCTATTTCTTTGTCTACCACTGAAGCTGAATACCTTTCAGCTAGGATTTGTTGTGCATAAATCTTATGGATGCAAAATCAACTTGTTGATTATGGTATATCTTTTTAGAAAACTCCCATCTACTGTGACAACACCGGTGCAATTGCTATATCCAATAATCCTGTCCTCCATTCTAGCACAAAGCACATCAATGTACGTCATCATTTTATTCGAGATCATATTGCCAAGAACGAAATGGAGCTTCAGTTCATCTCTACTGAACATCAAGTCGCTGATATCTTTACCAAAGCCTTGGATGAACACCGGTTCAATCTCTGGGTTGCTGAAATATGGATACTAAATCCTTCAAGAATGTGATTCTTTCAGGTTCAAATGTTTGAGGAACACTTATGTGAATTTTGGATGAGCGCTAAAGTCATCGAACCAAAAACTCCTCGACAGAGTATCCACTTTAGCATGCTCTCTGGCAACAAACCTGCTACTATCTCCAAAGAATTTCTGGCAACAATTCTTCATCTTCTCCGTCGGAATCTGACTCCAGCCATCGCTAATGCCAAAGACTTTCTCTTCACCTTCTTCTACTACGCGGATGAGCACAAGGTGAAAGGAAACTCTATGGTTCGCGCTCGTCTTCCTAAAGAGTGGAATTGCATTGTCGCCCATCTCAACTTTTGTATGACTAGCAAGACTGGTGGTCTTGACCAAGTTAATGAAGCTGTGCTGAAAATGGTCTATGCCCTAATTCACAGTCAAAACATTGACTTCGCTGAATTAATTATGGACAGTCTTGTTGCTTCACTGAGTGCTCGCTCCCGCTCCCAGCACATACCTTTTCTAAGGTTTGTTTCCGTGGTTATTTACTCGTTACTAATTACTGAAGTGTACAACTGTGCCTCATATCCTGTCTCTACTCCTACTCTGCCTGGATCTGTATGGGTAGGTTCCGCATCGGCTTTCAATCAATCGCTCACTGAAGCGATGCTCAAGTATGTCTCTCTGAACCCCTCTCCTGAAATTCCTACGCCACTATCGGGCTTATCCTCTAAAACCCAACATACCTATTCTGTGACTATATCCCCTACTCCCGAAACTAAGAAGAGGAAAACTATCTCTAAACCATCCAAACCAGAACCACAACAACCTAATGTCTCTAAACCTCATACTATTTCTAAATGTACCAAACATACCACTTCCTACACCCTCTTGTCTCCTACTCTGCTTTTGGAGAGGATAGTGATGATGAGACTCCACTCATCAAACGAAAAGTTAAGTTTCAGAAAGCCCAACCCTCTACTGCTGATAAGGTATCAAAACCTTTGATTCTTGTATCTAAGTAGATTACGAATGATGACGAGACAACTAACTCCCAAACTGTTACTGAAGTCACCCTTGAACAAGTTCAGGACACAAACATGAACCAATCAGTTGAGACTTTAAACCGACGAGTTAATCAGCACGCCCACTGAAACTCAGGCACCACCAGTTTAGGAAATTCCCCTTCCTGGCATTGCTGATATTCCCCAAACATCCCTTGGTGAATCAGTAAACCCAACTGATCCTATAGATGTAGCCAATGCATATGATGTGTGAGTATTGAAACCAACTCACTCTGATGCAACTCACTTTGCTAATGATGAAACTCCAATTCCCATAGTTTCTGAAGCCCCAAAAGTTAATGATTCTTCAGTCCACCCTGATGTTGAGACTCCTCTTGTATCCTTTGACGTGTCAAACATCCCCACTGACACTATGGATACTACCATGGTAGATGATTTATCAGTTCCTAACCAAACCGAGAGTGATGCCCTCCCCAATCCAATCGGTGATACTGAAGTCACACCAAGTTCAGCTGAGATTACTCTTGCTCATGAAGAAACAGTCCCAAACCAGACTATAACTGAAGCAACTGCCACTGAAGCCCCTCATGCATCGGTTCAACCCCCTCATGCTACGGCTTACCAACCTTCTCAACCTTACTTTTTAACTCTTCAAAAATTCTTTGATTCTCCTCTCTCTCCTCAAACAGGTGTCAATCCTCCTGATTATACTGGTGATTTTGCCTTTCTTCATTCTCCAACATCTGTACATTCTCAATCTTCAGAACCTTGTATTGATATTTCTTTTTCTATGCAAAGTCTCTCTAAAACACTTCTCTCTCTTTCTTATCTTGTAAAAGTTTCTTTTTTCCATCTTTCCTCCTCTTCTAACAATCAGCACAAATTTTAAACTGATTTTAAGAAACTTGCAGATTCGTTGCTTCAACACTCCATTTCTCTGTCAAAGGATATTGCATTGAACAATCATATGCCTCTGTCTATGTACAAACAGTTTCATGCTATGCTCTCAACAATAGCTGAATCTGCCACCATTGAATTTTCATATCTTAATTCTCAACTAAACCTCGTTTCTTCCACTGTAAATACTCTTTCCTCTTCTGTAGATAAATTCTATGATGTGAACCTTTCCGAAGCAGCAATACAACGTGTATAGGAATTGTTTACACCCTCATTTGTAGGGCTTTCTGATCAGATTAAGGAGTTGTCTACGTCTGTAGAAGCATCAGGAATCTCCTCTACTTCTAAGGGGGAGAAATTTCGACCACAGTCGAAAATCTGTCAGATAATACGAAAGAAGGCTTCAACTGAACGAAAACAACTCTTATGGCAGAAGAAATTTTCAAGAGCCACTGCTATGAAAAGTCTAGAAGATGAAGTTGCACGTCTGAGATCTGTTGGTGATGCTCAAAATAAAGCTTTAGATGATGTTAAAGCTTAACTACAAACAACCGAACAGGAAAAGGCCAAAGTTGAAGAAGCTAGGGCAAAAGCTGAGAGGAGCTTAAAGCCTTCCTTGATCAAAGACAGGAAGAAGCACATCTTTTCAGATCTAAAATTGATGGAGCTGAATCAGTAGCTAAAACAAAAGCAGCACGTGAAACAATAACATCAAGTGTTGAAATGAAACAACTTGTTTTAGCAGCCTTGATTTCTGAAGGTCCTAGTGTTCCTTCAACCAGTGGCCAACCCAGTCAAATTGACAAAGGGAAAAAGCTCATGGTGATAAATTCTACGGATGATCTGATAAGGGTAGGTAAGTATGGAGAAGATGAATCTGATGACTCAGATGAAGAAAATCCAATTTTAAAAGAGAAAAAGATCATTAAAGAGCTTGGCAGAATAGCAGCAGAAAAACTTGTCTCTGAAAAACTGCGGCAAGCAAAGCCAGCATGTCTCCGCGAGCTTATCAATTAAAACTTCATGAAGAAATTGAAGCTGAAAAAGAGAAGATAGCCAAGAGGAAACAACTTGCTGCTGAAAAACAGTAGGAGTGGCTATCCACCAGAAATCAAAGGATTTATCCTGAAAAGATCACTTCAGTAAGGCTGAAAAAGGAGAATAACTAGATTTTTCTGAACCTTCAACGAAAAGCAACTCCAATATTCTTCAAATATTCAATATAGAAAGTCACAATGAAGCGTGGTTACACTGAGTGGGGTGAAATAATGGCATGTTTGTCAAAGCAAAAGTTGACTGATGATGTAGAAAAAGTTTAAAAAGAACTCTCTCGAGTTATCGAATACTACGAGAATCAGATGAAAGGAAGAGTTTCGGAAACTCAAACTACCTCTGAAAAATCTAAACGCACTAGAGCTGAAACATTGCAATTTTAGAGGAGGAAGCTGACCTACAAAAAATCTCAAGAGCAAATACTGGAGTTAATTGTTGAAGGTGAGCTACCAAACTACAAAGGTATAGACACCTCTTTACCTCAAGGACATACACCTGAAGTAGGAAAGGCAATTTCAAATCCCCGAGGATTTTTCTTTCTTGATGCACATAATAAAGTCAGATTTCAGAGGGTTTTAGAATTTTCCAAAGCTGATTATCTACATTTGAGGTCACTCAGATATTTTCTAGATTACAAAGATCTATCCATAAAAGACATTCTGGATGAATATCTGAAACAAGTTGAGCTGAAGACTCCCGCTGAACCCATCCCTGATGAGTTCAAACCTGAAATAAATTAAAGTATATTCTTTCATTCTTTTGTATTGTTTATTCTTTATTCTTTATGAATAGTCACGGATTATAAACAAATAGGGGGAGATTGTTAGTCTCATATTTGTCTATATTCCATTCCTGAAGATGTCTTTCGAAGAAAGCATCCGAAGGCTCATTCTTTCTTCATTGTAGGTATCCTGACGCAACACATCTGAAGAAAGAGGCCTTAATGTTCATCTGAAGAAAAGCTCTGAAGAGGAACATCAACTAAAGTAAGTCTTCAGTCGTAAAGAGGGTCTCCCAACTAAAATCACGTTTCAGTACAACCATCTACCAGTTTAGCAATGTGCGAAATCGGCGCTCCTTTATTTACTCAAACGGCAGTTTGGATTTCTATGTCCTAACTTTATGTAGAGCAGTACACGTGTAACTTGTTTAGATGGTCAGGATTAGCTTACTTAGCGTATAAATACCTTCTCGATTGTTTGAGAAAGAAGAAGCGTTTTTTCGCTACTTTGTTTCAAGTTAGTTCTTGATTTTAGTTTGTACTCGGTACTCAAGTATGTTCTTAGAGTGCTCTTTGAAGTTTGATTATTAATATAATCCTGTTTAAAATTTTTACGTGTGTTCGTACTTCAAAACTATTTCCACACTTTGATTTATTTTCTTTGTTAGTTTTTACATCTTTTAAGAAAAACAAATACGTATATTTTAGTTGTTATATGAGATTATAAGGTTGGTAGTAATGTAAATAAATTAAATAAATTAGTGAACGATTTTGGATAAGGATTACGAAAATATGCCCGTTAGTTGAAACGGGTAAACGAAGGTCAAGTTGTAAGTTGAAAAGGGGAACAAAATACCCCTTGTGGATATGTTTAAACCCAAAGGCGGTTTGAACTTATATACACCCACACACACATGTTCAAACACATACACAGGCATTTCATTGTTTACTTTCTTGAGTCCTTGAAGTTGTGAAGAAGAAGTTTAAGGGAAATCAGTTGCTCTTCAAGTAATTAGTTGTTCACAATCAGTTCTAGCATCATCGTCATCATCATCTTCATCATCATCTTCTTCTTCTCCTTCTATTGTAAGTATTCTTATTCAAGTGGGTTTTTAGATTCAAGTGAGTTAAACTCAAATTGAGTTCAAGAACTGACTTCAATTGATTCTTATATCAATTATAAGTTGTATAGGACTCAAGTGGTGGATTGAAATGGTGATTTTGATTGAAAACATTGAAATTGGTTTAAATGGGTCAAATGACTAAATTTAGTCTCAAATCTTCAATAGATTGTTAGAAATGTTAAAATGGATGTTTTTAGACTCATATGGATATCCCTTGTGAAGTATGAACACTAGAAATCAATTAGAAATTCGTTTGATGAGGTTTGGAAGAAAAACAGTCGAAACAGGGGGCTGTCGTCCGACCTATTCTGAAACAGGACTGCTTGCGGGCGCAAGGGGTTATCCTTGCAGCCGCAAGGGGCTTCGAATTGCCGGTTTGAATTGTGCTTACGGGCGCAATGAATTGTCTTTGCGTCCGTAAGTATGACTTCGAATTGATGGTTCGAAGGGGCTTCGAATGGTGCTTAAGGGTGCAAGGAGTGGTTCTTACGGGCGCAAGCATCAAGGCTCCTACTTTTAGAAGGGGGTGTTTTATAGTAAGGGGGTGTTTTACGGGCCGCAAGGGGGTGTTTTACAGTAACAGTACACAGTTTGTTTAAACTTCTGTGTTGTAACGTTTAGAAGGTCGATGTGGCCTTGTAAGTTGACTTAAGGTGTCTTTAGGGGTTCCTACTTCTATTCTAGTGATAATGCTCCGTGTGTGTAAACGTTTAATGTAAATAATGATGTTTTAGGTGAACCTGACGCGCTAGAAGAGCCGGAGCAATATATCTGTTTATTATAAGCTCTACAGGTGAGTACCGGCTTTCATAAGTCTCAATAGAGGGGGATTTGACTGCTAGTTGACTAATCTGATCAATTGAATACTATAGTATGATATATGTTGTAGTTTCTAATTCAGAAATGCGTAGAGATCTGGCCTTACCATGTTGTTTTGATATGATATGCCATGTTTAAAACTTGTTGATATGCATGCTATAGGATCCAGATTGGATCCGTCTCATTGAACTTGTTGTTATGCATGCTATA
Source organism: Drosophyllum lusitanicum (assembly GCA_032274825.1). NCBI lineage: Eukaryota > Viridiplantae > Streptophyta > Magnoliopsida > Caryophyllales > Drosophyllaceae > Drosophyllum > Drosophyllum lusitanicum. The sequence goes on from JAUEJL010096851.1 coordinate 8,398, forward strand.
GGATCCAGATTGGATCCGCCTCGTTAAACTTGTTGATATGCATGCGAATTGATTGATCCTGATTGGATCAGCTATGTGTGTGTGGATTGTCCGCGGACTTCTAGTAGGTTGAGGTCAGCCGACGTGGCTGGATCCCTTGGGGCCTTTGGGTCATAATTCGGGATCAACAGGGACTCGAGGGCCCTTTCCGAGTCTAGGTTTTGCATGACCATCATTCCTTGACGAGTTGGGGCTTTCGAGCCCACAAGAGCCTGTGGCTTCATAACGATGCTTGGTGGACTGCTGTATGCTCCCCCACCAGCGCGGATGGTTGTGCCTGATCCCCCGGTTTGGGTCATCGAGCGGGACTTGCTATCCTGCAAGATATGACTCTTACCGATCTTGTCAGCACACCACAATGTGATAGGATAGCATTGATTGCTTATTCCTGTGTTATGTGGCTCGCTTTTATTGATACTTGTGATAAGTTAGTACTCACTAGCTATTTTATAGCTAATGTTGCTTCGTTGATTCTTTTTATAAGTAAAGATTAGGTGGCCTGGTGAGATGAGTTGCCTGCTGATGGTTGTACATGCTTTTGGGAAGGAACACTTAATGTTTGCTATGATATTATCTAATGGTCGTTTGTGGGTTAGAGTAACACCAAAACGCGTTGTTTTAGAGTTTGGATTGTAAATACCTGATGTTAACTTTTGATTTAAATTTCCGCTGCATAATCTAGTAGTATCTGATTTTCAAACGGACCCACGCGTATTAAGGACTTGAATTTTCAAATAAATTTTCTATTTTGCAAAACCGGTGTTACACAAGGTTTATTAATTAACTTTACTATTTAATTAACAATCCATTTATTACACCTTTAATTAAATATTAAACTTAATATTTAATCTCCCAAATAATAAATTACTATTTATTATTTATTTCCTTGATAATTAATGAACTATTAATTATCGATACGCACATAATGTATTTTTTATTAACTTGGTTAGAGTTAGGTGTGCAGCCGTGTAACCCTTTAGTGCCTTATAGTGCTCGGAGATGATGACACGTGTACACTATTTATGCACACAATCTATATGGAGGATCCGGAGGCGGCAACGAAGGAAGACTACGGCGGAGGGTCCGGAGGCGACTACGGAAAAGGCTGCGCCGGAGAATCCGGAGGTGACGACGGAGGAAGGCTGCGGTGGAGGGTCCGGAGGCAGCGACGGAGGAAGGCTACGGTAGAGGGTTTAGAGGCGGAGGAAGAAGCCGTCGGTGTTTGGAGGGTAAAGTCGGCTCACGTATTATGTCGATAGAATGACATAAATATATAATTAGGGCTATCGATATGTTTAAAGGTAACAATGCGATATTCCACATTCTCTCATTGAAAGGATTTAAAATCCATCCATCTAGTGATGGAATTCACTTTTTCTCTCATCTGATAGATTCTAATTCCTTCAGATTTTATCATTAAAGTGAAACAAACACAGGAATCCTTATGAATTGGATTCAAATTCTTTCAGAATCCCAAGTATTTCTGTCAACCAAACGCTACCTTATAGTACAAGGTGTTGTTACACTATCACACCCATAATATTGTTATATCAGTTTTTTTCTTATACCAAACAGCCGGTAGTGATTACTTTTCACTATACCAAATTATGAAACTTGTCTAATACTCACTACCAATAAAAAATCACATAAATAAAAAAACAAAAAGAAAGAAATTAGATGAGACAACCAAAGAGTTGGGCCACACACCTGCAATCCTTCCTCCACTCCCAACGCGATGCCTAGCCCCCACCACCGTGACCATGCTAGGTGATATGGCTTAGTCGTTGACCACGTCGCCAAATCTCTACCCCCGGCCCCCCGAAAGCCCACTCCATCTTGTAAGTAATTTAGGTTTTTCTTAAACTACTTTAGATTTTTTAGTAATAAATATTCTACTATATTTTAGTATTTTTATTTCACTAAAAAGCTTATATTAATTTATTTATCATAATAAAATATTACGTCATAGTCAGTTGTCCGTCCCATTCATCATTAATGCCAAAAATGATCAAAAAATTAAAAAAGAAAAAAGAAAAGAAAATAAAGCTTTAAAAGAACTAAACTTACCTAAAAGACAAGTCTTAAGTGACTCGGAAAAGAGTTCTACTTTACCACTACTTTGAAAAAGTAAAGCCACTAATCGCAAATTTCATTAATATATTAAGCTTCTTCGGTTTATTTTAGTTCATCAAAATGTATTTAAGTTTTTATATTTTCTTATTGTATGTACCAGACTAAAAAAACTTCTATTGTGTGTATCAAACTTTTAATTTGTCCATATTGTGTGTATTAAACTTTCTATTATATGTACTAAACATGTACATTTTTGCCTATTTTATGTAACAAAAATACATACAATAACCACAAATTGAAAGTTTGATACACATAATGAAAACTTTTAAATTCCAATACACACAATAACAAAACGTGACAACTTTGATACATTTTAGTGAACTAAACCCTTTTATCTTTACTTTACTATAATTCTGTTACGTATTAAGTAATAAGCTTGGTAAGCCTGTATTACATATATATGTATATGTATTATTAATTATAGAATACGTGGGACACCTGCCATTTAAAGTGTTATAAATATTGGAAGTACACAATCCACAAAAAAAATTCAAGAACTTAGAGAGATAAAGCTTCAAGTTAATGGCAACAATGGCTTCCAAAACTTATGGTGCCTTGCTCGCAATTGTTCTTTTCAATATTCTCATCAAAGGTGAATATACTTACTTCTTTCTAGTACTCTTTGTAAAAACAACACATGTCAATCAGTTAATCAACTGACATGAAGACGGTTAATCCGTAAAGTCCATATATATTTAATGGTTATTATGGTTTTACATCGATAAATTTTACTTGTTTGTGTCTTGTACATGTTTTGATACAAATGATATGTAATATCTATGTCCCCGTGATAGTAAGGATTCGCTCATCAGACCCTAATATATGTTCAATCTTTTAACTTTGTGTTACGTAATTTAGCTCGATCCTTTAAATTAACTGTGAGCGAAGGTTCTCACAAGATGAGTTTCTAATATTTTTAAGATTTTCCAATTGTGATTTATAAACTAAATATTCGGTTCTTTAATCTTGTTTGATGATCCAAGAACAGTTCAGTCATGACTGACCTATGGCTGATGGCTCGTCTAGAGCATGCCACGTACTAAAACATTAATTGGATTTTAGGGAAGCTTACAGCAAACTGGACGGTGTACACACGTTCGCATATAATTTGTTTAACCCCTAATTCCCCATGTAGTACGTAATACCATCACTTTTAGTGACGAAACTCAAGCTTCGGTGATAATTCCCTCACAAATTGCCTTTTCTCTCGTATCCAGTTTCACCGTCTTTTTTGTGACATTTAAAACTGTTTGTATAAAGTTAGGTAAGTATTTTTCATTTTTAGCGACACTGCCCTGGTAAAACTGTCACAAGGAGGTCAAAATCTGCTCTAGCACTTCTTTTTGTCGCTTGATATATGTTTTTACCCGGCAAATTTGGTTAGTGATACGAAATTGATTCCAAAAAGTATAAATACAACCAAACTTTAATAATTCTTCTATTATATGCAAGTCTGATTTTTAGATATCATTGTATACAATGAATTTTACCTATTTTTTATTGTATACAACAACTTGTAAACCATGAAAAGATTATGAATTTGATTGTATTGTTTTTATATAAATAAATTTGGTTGTATATAATGATAATTAGTACAAAGTTCGTTGTATTTTTATGCAATTCATCCATTATCCACACTTTATTAGTGATATTATCTAAACATGGACAAATTGTCTAAATTTTCAAACTTATAAGTATATGGAATTTTGAAAACAATTGCAAAGTTATGAAAGTTTACTTTCTTAAGTATAAACTTTTCCAATTCTCCATCCATTACTAAATCTACACATTTAATTCTGAGCTGAGTGTAGACTATTAAACTAAACTATACACGTTTAATTAAGAGTCTAGACTAGCTATTAAACTAAACTGTACACATTTTAATGTTTTCTTATTTCTAACAAAATCTATATTTAAGTTATTTTCCTATTAAAGTTTTCTTACATGCTTTTTGTAAAGACTGAAAAAATATTTTGTAGTGAGCACTTTTTTCACTTGATGTATATGTTTTTGCACTGCAAGTTTACTCATAATTTTTATATATAAATGTAAAATTGTTGGACTTTTTTGACATATTTTTTATTTCGAGTTATGTACATATCTCATTTTTAGTTCGTGTTAAAAATTGACAGCTATATATATCAATCAATATAACATGCGTCTAACTTTTTCTCCTTTTAGGGTTTTGTCAATGTGAACTAAAAGATATAACAATTGGAACAGAAAGAACTTCTGTACTAGTAGAAGGTAGGCAAGAATGGAAGGTGAGCTTTATAAACACATGTAAATGTTCACAACAAGCCCTTGTAGTCTCTTGTGACGGTTTCCAAACCGTTGAGAAAGTTGATCCAAAAGTCTTTACACCCGTCGGTAATAATTGTACCGTTAACGGAGGCCAACCAATTGCACCTTTTGCGATGGTCCAGTTTCTTTATGCTTGGGACCCTCCTTTCATTTTCGTGCCACTTTCATCGCAAGTCAATTGTTGATGAGGTTTTTAAGTTTCTTGCGAGTTTATGTGTATTATTTATGACTAGTATTAATTATTCTGTTTTATATTAATACGAATCACATAAAAATTGTACATGTTTAGAAATATGGGTTATAGTTTATTCGGTATAATGGGTTGTAGTTTTATATATATGGGGTTTTAATGAGAACTCTTTTTTGTAGTAGAACTGAGAGAACTAATCTTAGTCCTTGATTAAAATTAATCAATATTTAAGATACTTTTGGCGGTTCATTAATGATTTATTAATTGCTATTAATGACGCATTAATGAGAAGTATTTTAGAAAATCAAGCCTTGTAAATTAATAAAGGCTCATCCGGACGTAATTCGGGTAAACATATAAATGAACAAAATACCCTTATTAATGAGTTATTGACGATGTTATAAATAGTTCTCGTACGAAAAATAATATTCGATTGAACTTCTCCCTATATATATATAGGGGAAGGTTCATTTGAGAACCGTTTTTATTGCAAGAACCGCGAGAACCAATCTTAGCCGTTCATTTTGGATAATGGAATTCATGGATGAAGA
>JAUEJL010096862.1:0-13614 GCA_032274825.1 Drosophyllum lusitanicum
AACGGTTCAGAACGTCTGCAAGGAAAAGCTTATTTTTATTGCTTCACAGGATAAGCAAATATAAGATAAAAGAAGACTTTTTGTCTGCGAAAAAACAAACAGTCTTAACTAAAAACGTCTGCGCGTCCGCAGACGTTTTCTAAAATAAGACCTTATTCAAAAAAACAAACAAGGCCTAAGACATAGTGAATTTGGCATAATTGAATTGCTTATTGATTTGGGTTTTATAACATAGTCTTTATACCCCTTAGTTATTAACAATAACCCTCATATACTATATATGACTAATTCATGTATAATAACAGACTTCACTAAAATATATTGAACACAATTAATAATCTAACAAAATTGTTATCGTGTTGCTTTCACGATGAGGAGTCGACCATTAAAAGATTAGACCCTGTTTTATTTTCATGATTCTGTATCTAGTCTAGGAATAACAAAAAAGTAATTTTTATAACTTGTTCCAAACTCATTACCCGATTGACGAGCGTAGAGATTCTCAAAAATAATCTATAAATAATAATCAATGTAATAAAAAATAATATAAATATTTATCGAGTTTTTTATTATTCTACCGTGTGTACTTTGCAGGTTGACCAAATTGATACATCTTCATGATAACAACTTGGACGAAAACAAAAAGTTTGGGTTCGTTAAATCTTTCGAAGTTCCTGTGTTAATTTGTTGTTATTATAACATTTAAGATATTACTTAACTATATAGTGAAAAGTTAATTTGAGAACCGTTTTTATTGGTCTTCTCATGTGTGTGTATATAGTGAAAAATTCATTTGAGAACCGTTTTTATTGCGAGAACCGCGAGAACTAATCTTAGTCATCCAATACCCCCTCCTTCAATTGGATTGCCCACCCATAAATTCCTTACATGCACCTTGCCACACCCAATCTCCCACGCTCGTCATCCATAAATTCCACTTACCAATTGAATGACTAAGATTGGTTCTCGCGGTTCCCACACTAATAATGGTTCTCAAATGAACCACACCTTTTAACGTGAGAATTTGGAGAACAGTTTATAGCCCTTAGATGATCTTTATTTAACGGCTGATATTAAACTTATTTTAATTAAGGTATGTTGAATTTTTAATTATTTGGTTTAATTAAAGTATGTTGAGTTTTTAGTCTTATTTATGTAAATAAATGATTGGCCTACAAGTATTCTCACCGGATCCCTCCATTGACTTGTTAATAAGCTTAAAGTCTCATATCCAAACCAAACCTGATTAGTGCAACCCTTTTTCTGTGAATCGTAATAAATTTTCTAAAAAATGTGTTTTTTCTCATTTTAATTTGTAAAAAATTGAAAACTACGTGTGTTTAAAAGACGCTTTCAAACCCAAATGATAATAGACATTGGGCTAAGAGGAGACTTTAACCAAATACCTCTTTTCTTTTTTATGGACCTTAATATTGTGGCCCAACTGCCAAACATAGTCCATGTGACATGTGTGTTACTACGTAAGTACTTATCAACCATGTGTATTACTATTTAATATTAAATGAATGACATAGATATATGGTTTGCTAGATGAATATTTATTTATTTATTCGTTTAGCTAAATTATAATAATATAATATTACATAACAAACTAGAATTTTTTATATTCTGATGAATTTCGGTTAGCAGTTTTACTAGTTTTATGTACTTTGTTACAGAAATTTGTTTTCAACTTATGTTTTTTACTTAGTTTAATATTCGTTTTACTTGCATTATAAAAAATTTCTTTTACATATCTTTTAAGGCGAAAAAAAAGGAAAACTCATTAGATAGAGAGAGATTTGAACCCTCGGTATTCCTATCCATACTATGGTTTTCAAGATAGACTCTTTTCTCTAGGAATGGAATGGGGCGGGTTCGAGGCGGGGTAAGCAATCCCCGTCCCCGAACCCGATAAGGAAATTGTGCCCCGTCCCCACCCCGTTCTCCGTCGGGGAGCTTATCGGGGCTACGGCTTACCCCGATCCCCGCCCCGTTCCCCATTTTTGCCCCGAAATTTTTACATCTATTCACAAAAATACAAAATGCAAACATGAAAATATAGTTGAAAAACGAAGATTTCAGCTGTAAAACCGTCCATAGAATACAATACAAATTATTTATGTATATATATACTTATTAAATAATAAAAATATAAATATAATATATAAAAGTATGAATATAATATATAATCGGGGCGGGGGAAGACATCCCTAGTCACTACTCCGAGACCCGAAAAAAACCCCGTTAATGCCCCGATCCCAGCCCCGTTCCTCGATAACGTCTGCCCTGCCCCGCCCCGTTTAATTCGGGTTTCGGATTTTTTTTTGCCATCCCTACTTTCCTCCTTCCCTAGAGGTTTCAGGTTTGTATGAAACGAAAGCTCCACTTACGGTTTATTCCAATAATAAACTTGTTTATTCCCTCATTTTTTAGGAAATGTTGGGTGTACAGGCGTGTTTATTTATTGGAAAACGATGAGTGTTCAAGTGCAGGTGTGTAGGTGCATATATGTGGCTTACTGAAAATAGTGAAAAATCGATAGAAAAAAAGATAACCAGTTGTTACATATTGATTAAGCTTTTTACATCATTTTAATTGGACCGAATTTTACTAAAATGTTATGATAAAAAAATGATTGCGTTCACTTTCAAAAAAGCCTCTAGTTTTTTCAGAAAATGTTTCAAAACACAAAAAAAAAAAAAAAAAAACTGAAAATTAAAGAAACAGGTTATCAAAACAATAAACAGAAAGATACGAAATTGAAAATCATTACGACTAAATATGCAAATTCAATAATTCCATGGGTAGCTATTGTAAATTCATTCACGAGTTGATTTTTGTAGGTCGTCGCTGTTCAAAGCTACAAAGCTCACCTCCATCTCTTCCTCACAAAGAGAAAAATGGCTTCCGATGAAAGTAAGAACCCGGCCTTGGATTCTGATACGGATTCCCCTGGCAAACCCGGTCACGAATTTGCCCAATTCGGAGCCGGTTGCTTTTGGGGCGTGGAGCTGGCCTTCCAGCGGCTCGAGGGTGTCGTGAAAACTGAAGTTGGCTACTCTCAAGGTCACGTCCATAACCCTAATTACAATCTGGTCTGCACTGGAACCACCAATCATGTTGAGGTTGTTCGGGTCGAGTTCGACCCGTCTGTTTGTCCTTACAAGAACCTACTCTCCCTCTTTTGGTCCCGCCATGATCCGACGACTCTCAACCGTCAGGTATACATCTCTTTTTATGCAGTTTGTGGGTTCAATTGGTGTATATTATGTCCTTAATTTTAGGTTTAAATTGTTGCTAAGAACTCGATTGTTGTCTCATACTCTCATGTCTGTAGGTTGGATTGGAGAATAATTAGGCTCAAACTCTATATAAGAACTCAATTGGTAGTTACGAATGCTTGCTTAGGTTTATAAACATTGGAATTGGTCATTGAAACTAGGGTTATGCACTCAATGAGAATCATATCAGGTTTGTTTAAATTTGAAGATCTGCATCATGCAGATCGTTTAGTAGTTTAAAAGAGAGCAACAGTTGTACCGAACCTCCGTGCAAACACTCCTAATGGCAACACGTTATTTTGGTGTTATACCATGACTGTTTGTAAAAATGTGAGGTTTTCCTACGGAAAATGAAGTAAAGCAGGTTTGTATTTGACCCACTTAAGTTTAAAAAAATAAGTGGCCTGAGATTTTCTTTGATTCATTAATGTCAAAGTTACTAAAGGTGTGGATGAGAATTGAGGATGTTACTAGTTTGAATTTAGATGCAGACCTTTCAACGTGTTAATCCTGTTTATTCGTAACTTTTTTACTTAATGTGTTGATTGTTCTAGCAAGGTGATGTGGGTACGCAGTATCGATCAGGGATATATTATTATAGTGAAGAACAGGCGCGTTTAGCAAATCAATCCTTGGGTGAAAAGCAGAAGGATTTAAAACAAAAAATTGTGACGGAAATTCTTCCGGCCAAGAGATTCTACAGAGCGGAGGAGTACCACCAGCAGTACCTGGAAAAGGGCGGACGTTCGGGTTCTAAACAGAATGCTGGAAAGGGATGCAACGATCCCATCAGGTGCTATGGATGACAAAAGTATGTATTGCGGAAAGTAACTTGCAATAAAAACTAAACTTGTATTGTTTTTCTGTATTTGCTTTTAAATGGATAATCGTGTGTTTTCCTTGAAGAATTGTTACCTATTCATGCTTATCCCTGGGGAATCTTGGATTTTGTTTATAGAAATTATGAGAAAAGAAATCTTTATTAGAATATCATACATCATAGAAGTAGTATGATTACAACATGGTAAATCTATAAATTTTAAGGAATAAAAAGTGAAACTTTAGCAATAACTAAGGTGAACTTTAGAAATTGTGTTTTTGTGTGTGTGTGTGTGTGTGTGAATTTGTGTAACTTAGAGTTCATCCTTGAGAGATGATGCAGAAGATGGTTCGGGGTTGTCAGGAGAGTTCTTGATAGGATAAGAGGCCATCATTGCTATACCGCAAAGGCCTCTCTTATCGGATATTCCTCGTTGCATCCTGATGTATCCTTTCTCTCCCCATTCGGCTCCCCATGAATTCTTCACTATCCAGTATTTTGTTCCGTCTAAAGTCGTACCGTATCCAACTGCTGCCACCCCGTGATCGAGTTGTGTTCCACACTTTCCGGTAAAAACTCCCTGTTGCATCATAAGAAAGGAATTATTTTTACATTTCAATTCTTTGACTGAATTGTGTTCTTTCAAGTTTCAAGGTTTTGTACTGAAGAACCCATTTTACTTTTGAATCCTTAAAGCAAATCATATAACTTCAACTAATTGCATAATTAAACCCCATATTTACATTTGTAATTGAATTATGATGTTCTTTCAAGTTTCAAGAATCTCTGCATATATAAAGAAACCCCATGAACCAATTTTCCTTTTGGATTTTCGATCATAATGCCTCTTTCAAGTATCAAGAATGTTCTGTTTTTACCTCTGAGTAGAACTGGAAATCTTGTTCTCCAGCATCAATGGCAACAGCAACAGGCTGATGAGCTACTGCTTTCATTAGTGCTTGCTCGTTATTTTTAGGTACATCCTCATGCCCATCAATTGATACCACTGGAGAATTTTCCTGATAACAAACAAATCAAACCATTAGATCGACTTTTCATTCAAGCTAAACGTTGATTCGGGTCCCCTTTTTTTTATTTATTGTGGTGGAAAGTTATCCAAGTGTATTATTATAAATGCATAAAACCTCTTGAATCATCTTATTCTAAGAATTCGATCATTATTAAAAATACTATAATTCTTAACGTATTTGACACAGTAATTCTTTTATTTTTATAAGATTATTTTGGGCAAAACTTGTTCTGGTTCTGCACAACATGACTCGTTACGACTTACACATGCTCGACATGTATGTATCGACATCTATATTATGTTTAGAAAAGTTGTACCTTTTTAGAATCACACCGTCCGTCTGCAGCTGTGTAAGGATAGAACTCCTCCTTAGTTAGACCTCCCGTCTTTTTGACGAAGTCAAATGCCAAGTCCATTAGCCCTCCGTTACACCCTTGGTTTTCTAATGTGTCACAATCGATAAGTTCTTGCTCTGATAACGACACTAATTCCTTGGATTTGATATGGTTTATTCCTTCAACTGCCACTACAGTCGAAAACGCCCAACAACTACCTGTAATACAAACATATGAAAAGATTAATACCTGTAAAAAGTTGTACTCAGTGCCTGTTGTATTATAAGCTTTAGTAAATATTTACCACATTGGCCTTGATCCTTGACAGGGGTGACTGCTCCTTTTTTTCTCCAATCAACCGAAGAAGGGATGCTTTCAACATTAGCATACATAAATGTTTTGTTACCAATACTATCCCCTCGAAGCATCCTATAATGCTTAATCTTTGAACCCGCATACACACTCCTGAACTCATGGTTAGTCATATCAGCAAACTTATTGAGCTTTAATTTATAAGGCTTGTCCATCTTGTTAGTTTCATGAACATGCATCACATTGGATTTGAACACGTTGAACCGTTTCTGTTTCTCATGGTGGTTTTCCGCCACTTTGTGATGGCTCCTCCACCGCTCATACATATTCCACAAACCATCCTCTGTTTCCAGCTCCTTTTCATGAAAATCGAAGCTCCATGCAACGCCTAAAACCAAGGATAAAGAAAGGGAAAGCAAAAGAAACTTACTAATAGCCATTTGATTGAATTCTTGATGTTTTTTTTTTAATTGGGTTTGTATAAAGATGATGAAAGTTGGGAACTTGGAGGGTGGTTTAAATAGAGGAAAGATTAAAGTGTGGTTTAAGAAGAGTGCAAGATTGATCTTGAAATGACTACAAGTTGATAAGAGTGAATGAAAGGTTTCTTATCCTTATGGGCATGAAAAACCATTAAGGTTCAATAATGGAGGTCAAGAAAGAATGATGTGTGATGCTAAAATTAACCAAAAAGTGTACCAAATTGGCAAAGTTGCAGTGACAAGAAGCGATTCAGGTGGTGAGTGAACGTTGATTGAGTGAAGGAATTGAAGGATTTTGGGGGGGTTGCATGTTATAGTGTTATACACGTTTATGGGATGCAAATGGGGGGAAAAGCGACAAAGGGGATTGGTTACTTTGTTGTGCACTTTTCGTTTTTCTTGTTCAATATGCTATTTTTAGCGTTATTTAGGGTTGGTTCAATGCTTAAATCAATTTGGTGGTTGATTTTGTAGCGTAAAACCAGAAACTTTTATTCAAAAATTTCCTTTTTTTTCCATAAAAGGGTGGTGATTTTCTCAATCTCAAAAAATTCCCTAAATGCAAAAAAGGGTGGTGAAGTATAAGTTTTGGAAAGTAGAGTTGGTACACAAAGTTGTAAAAAAAAAAAAAAAAGAAAGGCTGATTGCATATTTGGGGGTGACTTTCGGTTTATGAAGGAAGGAAGGAAGATTTGAGTGCCGTTAATGATAAATATACAAATTAGATAAGTTTTAATTCTCTTTCTTTATCAAATATTCCCCCTAATAATAATAATACTAACCTTTCTTAATAAACAAATTATTCGCTCTTTCTTCGTACGACTTTTTGTTATTTCCTATAAATTCTAGTTACACTTTATTTTTAACTTCTTTTTAAATAGTTATGCATTTATGATGTTTAACATGTCATAAACTCATACAAGTTATAGACTTTATTTAAAAAGTAACTTCATTTGTATACTATATTATATCGGGTTAACTTGAACTAATTTATTTAATTGTTAATAAGGAAAAAAAAATTTAGAATAATAATCAAGTTTCATAGTTGTTTCACTAATATCCTGTTTGTTTCGCAGGAATCTTATGGAATTCGAAGAACGGAATGACATTTCACTCTTATATCCCGTTTGTTTGGTCATTTGATATAATTCCATTCCATTTCTTCTGACAAATTTACATAGGGGTGAGCAGAAAAACTCAAACCAATATAGCAACCGACGATTTTGGTTTTCAAAAACTAACTTTTTTAAAACCGAACTGAACCGAATCACGTTCACCTCTAAATTTACAAACCAAACAAAATAAAGGATTGAAATGGAATTGAATTCAATTCTCTTTTTAACAAACAAACGTGATACGAAATCTCATTTCTTAGCAATTTAATTTTTTAAAGAAATTAATTCTATTTTTTTAATTCTATATGAAACAAACGATAACTAAAGTTATAAACTTTATTTGTACAACAGGATAAACTTTAGGTTAATTTGTTTTTATTTAAGTTTAAATTAATAAATAAAATAAACAAATAATAAATTTTCCATAAAAAATTTACGGAGGCACACTCCCTTCCTCCCTTGTAGCTGAATGATAAAGCTTATTATTAAAAACACCGAAGAATGTTTAATATAGTCCATAATTAATTTATAGTCTTAAGAGACTAATTTTAACCTTTGGATCAATGTCATTAACGGTCCATATTAAATTTGAAAAATTTGGGCGGAGTGACATTTTCGTAATTTTTTGTAATTCATATGTGATGTTTTTACAAATCACATGTGATTGTATACTAAATCACCTGTGATTGAATATTAAAATTTCAGAACTATGTTTTTTAAATGGACTTTATTGAACACAACTCTAAAAACTATATTCTTTTAGTAATTTCATGACAAGTTCGTATAAAAGATAAAACAATCATTTTCATAGAATTCATGATCTCTGTTGTTTAAAATAAAAGGATAAAAGAATCATTTTCATAGAATTCACAAGTCTTATTATAAAAGATAAAACAATCTTTTAATTATTTATCAATTTAAAGTAAAAAAAGAAATTTACCTACAGTTTATCAGTTAGAACAAGTAAATTACCTATGAATGAAACACTTTTGAACAAGGGCGGACCTATATATGGTCTGGCGGTGGCACGGATCACCATTCAATTTTGTAAACGATGTAAAAGGTTTAAATCTTTTCGAGTCGGTGCAACCAGTCAACTTTTTGGGTGCCACTAATGATTTTTTTATGCCACAAAAATCTAATAAAAATGAATTTTTTTTAAAGAAGATGATAAGATATAGTTTAATATTCGATTTATACATTTAAAATACTTTAGTTTACTTAAAAAATAACAATTTAAATAGCATAGTTTCATATAAATTGTATTTTGTTTTAGATTTTGGCCCTAATATACCAGAACTACAACTGAAACCTCGTTAACCCAACTCGATTAAGTGAATACCCGAACAACACCCTCAATCTTAACTAATTTTATTTTTGTCATTATATGTTGCTACCAGTCACCAAAAATCTTGGGTCCACTATAGCTTTTGGAAGTTGAATGGTTTTTAAAGCGCAAATAAAGTTCGGGTGACTTTATTAGAACAAATATGAAACTTTGGTACTATTCTATGAAATTTTATCTTTTATCTTAACCGTAAAACATTTTATCCAAACTTAAAGTTGACTCCTTGATCAATGGATTAGTCTCTCTTATTATCCAATTTACCATCTCTAGTTATACTATTATCCTTTCTCTATAAATGTATCGAATATATCTATCAATATTCTTTCTTGAAATTTATTAGATATCACCTAAATTTATCGGTCTCTCTTCGGTCCTTGTTTTTTATAAATTTCAGGTTTCGGTCCGGTCCGGTTTTGTTTGATACAGTGTATAAAACAACCAAAAGACCGAAAAAATCGACAAACCGGACTGGACCGAGACAGGGACTTGTCGGTTCAATATTCAGTTCTAGTTTTTAATGATTTCGGATTTCGGTCCAGTATGGTTTTTTTTATCCGGTCCGGTTTTTTAAAACGATCTCACACCTACTAAGTTTAAGTACCTCTTTCTTTCATATCCTATTTCTTGTTGGGCTTTTAGTTCCATTTAGGGCCGACAATTTTTGACATGACACGAACCCGATCCGGAAAAAAGTGACGCGAACCCCAAAAATAAAATAAGCAGGTTGACACGAACCCGACATGATAAAAAGTGACGCGAACACGACAACCCGATAATGACCTGAATGACACGATAAAGATAAAATCGTAAAAGTTTTTGAAAGGAAATTGGGGCGATATAGACATTAAAACTTAAAACCTTACTAGTTTCTTGACTTCTTTCTCTCTCATCCTCATTTCTCAAAGTGAATATGTCATTATTGCTAATATTATCTCTCTCTTGTCACTCATCTCTCGGTCTTAAGTTTTGCCGTCACCATTGCTTTCTTGTCGTTGCAGTCTCCCTTACTATCTCACGTAGATTACTCGACCACATGAACAATTTCATAGTAATTTGTTGGGGTTGTCAAAACTATAAATATATTTTACATTTCTTATTCGTAATTCATTGTCTTTTTTGATTAACTACATGTTTAATTACCGGGAAAAATCTCGTCCAACATCTGTGGCTGAAAAATGGGTCGACACGAGAAAATTTGACACCACACAAACCCGACACGAAAATAAATGGGTCAAAATCGGGTCGATACAAAATTGACACAAATGACACGAACACAATAACCCGAAACCGACACGAATTGCCACCCCTAGACTTCCATTTACCATGCAATATAGTTCGATTTTATAAAGTTTTCATTTTTTTAAGAAAATATATACGTTCAGTTAAAACGAATTGAGTTCTCAAATTTTCAGTTTTGAGAGTGATAATTTGCGGAAAACATGATTTTTGTTTTTTGAGTGTTCTTGGAATACTTTTTGTTGGTCATTTGGGTTATAAGAATAATGGCTACAGTAAAACTAAACCTATAATTCTGACACTTATTGCTTCAAAACGAGTACATATATTCTTAAATTCAAAAAACAATAGATAATTTCGTAGATCGTGTTTACACACTTTTCAAAATTTGTAATTTCGACTCTATGTCTAGAGAATCACAACTTCAGATGTGGGATAATCCAAGAAATCGATTTAGATTACATGCCTAATCCAAATCACAAATAAAGAGTACCTTTGCTTTGATTGTTCCGTTAAAGACCAAATTCCGGCAGAGTATATAGATGAAGAAGATGATGTTTTTCTGTGCCTCTTGGGACCCCACCAGGGGTGTTGCCCTTGGAACCCCGCGTTTCCGATATTAGCATAACTTATCCGATCGTGCACTCCGCACCTCCAGCATGGAATTATAACTAAAGGACTGTTTGTTAAAACAGAATGATTAAGCACCGAATGATTCCATGACCTGAATAATTTAAAGCCTCTGCATGAAACTACATATGAATGTGACATGCTGTTTGATAAGGATTCTGAATAAACAATCTAAATAATGAAATTACCATTTTAACCTTAATATAGATTTATAACATTATAAGATATGATTGTTTAACAAGGCAACGTGTGAAAGAAAGTGTATTATGGTAAAATACTTGATGCTTAACTTGATGCTTAATTATTCAAAATATACTTTAAGGTGAAATGATTCAGCAGTGTTCTTCTGTTTCATTTAGTACAGTCTTCATTCAGATGCGGCAATCAAACGCAGTGAGTGCTGAACGATTCAACATTCAGCACTGAATGGTTCCATTCAGCAGCACACAAACAGTCTCTAAGTCTAATTTTGGCTAGTCTTACACTAACCCCGATCGTACTAAATGGCTTTATGAAGCTTAAATCACCAACAAAAGCAATTTCACCCCCACCGTTCCGGAGAACGTCGTGCTTTGGGTTATTGGCGAATTGCTTCCCTAGATGGCTAGATACAACAAAGCACCTGGTAGTAACCTTATCAACACCGCACGTTTATAGTGATAAGCCGGCTGAGCTATTGAGTTTTCAAGTGTTTCAAAATACTACCGATTATTGTTTCTATAGCAACAAAAATTGGTAATAAATCCAGCAAAACAGAAAGAGAGTTTTGAGGTGAAAAGTGGATTTCTTATCTCAAAAAACAAATTCTGGTTGCTGTATATGTAGGTTGATTAGTGACTCTTCAAATAGTCACCATATCTCGCTGATAGTTACGACCAAATAGACATGAATGTTGCTTTTACTGATAGTTATTCTCTGTCACACTAACCAAACAAACACAACCTTTAACTAAGAGCATGGGGTGTACATGCTTGAAGCACCTCATGGTTCAGCGCGATATCAGCATAACTCACTCCATGTTTAAACCCAGTACTACTCATGCTTCGCACCCTTCAAACTTTTTTATTGAAAAAATACTTTCTCCTCTTTACTCTCGCTTTCTCTCTCTTCTCTCTCCTTCGGCATTTGGATACCGAGCATGCATACTTCAAATCGGTACCGTGAAGATGGGGGTGGTGTTGGATTCGGTATCGCACAGCCAAATTCAGCATGCTTCATGTACATTGTTAGCTCTAATAGTCATACTTGTTGCCTTTAGCGACCAAATGGTTCCGTCAAAAGGTAACTCCTTACCTTTTACTTCACTAGAGAAGTAATAGTTAAAGGAGATGGCCACTTATACACATACTTTTTGTGTGTACATCTTCTTATGTGACACAAGGTGAAATCCATCCAAAACAAATCTTTCTTTTTCTAATACTCATAAAAATAAAATATGTTTATTTTAAAAATTCTCCCAACACTTTTTTTAGAAAACATGTGAAATCTTCCACAAGTAAAATTACACTCATACTTTTGAGATTAAAGTTCCCGCTATCAAGATATACTTGGAGACCTTCAACTTCAACAAAACATCCTAAAAGTCGTTAAAGATCTTAAAAGTTTACTATTCTGTTAGTAAGAATAAGATAAGATCTTACGCACAATCAAGAACTTGACCTTATAATCGTAAAATCTTAGGTCCAACCTTACTTTGAGTAAAAACAAATGAATTATGGTGCCAACTTTGAGTAAATTTTACCAAGGCTTCGACTTAATCTCAAATAACTTAATGTAGCAATCTAAGACCCTATGAGTACAGTTGCACTAATGTTACTACATATTAACTTTAAACTTTTGTTATCCGATACAATCAAAGAAAAGCAAGAATTACAACACAAGAATGTACTTGGTCATTTGATCAAAATATACTGCAGGAACCGGAGATACCTTCATATACGGCAGGAACCGGAGATACCTTGTATTATATAAATGTTTTAAGTGATAAATTGGAATACCTAGCTACAAGTATTTATAACTGAAAACCTAGTAACTATTGGGTGGGCCTATAAGTTAATCCGAATAACTAAACAGGTCCATACTACGGGGGTGGAAGTGTTTTTCGTGCACGACTTTAGGCTTAACGGCCCTCAACCTACTCCAAACACTAATCTGATTTGGGTTTTTTCACTTCATTTCAGATCAAATCATAGTTTCATTCAAACCGCTAAATTTCACGTCACTCTTTAGGAATGAATTTAGGTCGTTCAATGTCATCTCGCCATGACAATGGTACCAAAGAAAGATGAGATTTCACATTCTTTTTTTCTTTTTTATTTTAAAAAAAGAGATTAGTGGGGTGATAGACAGAAAGATGACCACTACGAGGATTTATTTGGGATGAAAGATGGAAGAGCTAGAAAGAGAAACTGATAAGGCGCTGATATGGATGGGAAGATGACTACTTCCCTCACCCTAACAACTTTCAATAAAATTTTCATACAATGAGTATTTAAAATGAATTGAAGTGCATGTGAAAAGAGAACTGGAGATTTGGATAGGATCTTCTAGTTAGTTCTTAGGGGGTGAAACTTTTGCCACCCTTAAATTCTTTGTAGACCTTGGGATTATCGGCATTTCGACACATATTAACCAAAGATACATGCAAATATAAGTTAATGAAGAAGGAAACAGGTTTATGCCTAAACCACTCTTTTTATCTACAGAATCTAGTTGCCTGCCGGCAGCCTTAAATTGACAAACCAATAACCAACAAAGTTTACTTTGGGCGGTTAAACCCGATGCACATATATGATTCCTAGTATCCCATTCACAAGCATAGAAAATGATTTTGAAAAGAGTTGGAAAACAGCTCCTAGTCATAGATAATAGCAAATGCCGAAAGTATCCTACAGCTACATTGCTTGTTTGCTAGCAAAATATATTCCAGCTTCTAGACGACCTTATGTCAGGCGTTGGTAGCATGCATGACAAAAGCAGTAATATGCTTCTAAATAATGCAACATGATATGGCATATATATA
>JAUEJL010096873.1:0-25925 GCA_032274825.1 Drosophyllum lusitanicum
CATTTGTCAAGTATGGAGCTTCAAGCTCCATTCATGGTGTTTCATCATATATACACATATAACATCAGAAAAACATATCAATATGATCAGCATCATACAAGGAACATATTCATACCTTGCTTTGAATTAACAAGCCACAAATCCAATCTTTCACCTTTTCAAGTTTGTGTTCTTTCTTTGCTTTTCTTTCAAAACACACACAACACACACACTGTCGGTTTTCACTATGAAACATATCAGATGTAAATTCATAATAGCCCACGTATGGTTTCAATGAAGCATGAGGTGTCAACTTCTCATTTCCAAACTCATGCACACAATTAAATAGATATATATATCCATATCCGTACACATACACATATATATATATAAACAAATATCCAATCTTTTAATTAATTAATTTGACAATTAACTCAATTAAATCCATTAGTAAATAATTAAACATACCTTGGCCTACGTAGCGACTAGGCCCAAAATCAGGATGTTACATTCTAATCCTTTTAGAAAAGCCCTCTTTTTGTCCATTCGCCATACTCATTCAAAAAAAAAATTGGGGGGGGGGGGCACGAAATAAATTAACAACTTATAAATAAAAGAGGACGACTTAAGACAGCTTTTTTTACCAATTTTCTAATTTTTAATTACTTTTTAAAAATATTTGATTTTTTTTATAAGAGTTAATTGTCACACACAGTAATACACTACTGTGTCTCTCTCCCCTCTCTCTCTCTTCAAACAAGATGGTAGCCATCTGCCCATCTCCAATGCACCGCCAACCGCCACCGCCACCATTGACAGAAACTTGTACATCAACAATCTACCGCCACCACTGACATAGAAAACCCTATCTACCAACACCACTCCGCCACCAACGTAGAAAACCCACCGAAAACCCCATTTACCAACACCACTCCGCCGTCCTATTTTCCAACACCACCGAAAACCGCCACAGAAAAACCCTATCTAACCACCATTGACACCTCTATGCAACACACAAACCCTAGATCTGTAGCTAAATCGTGTGAAAAACCTAGATCTATACCCAAATTATGTGAAAACCCTAGATCTGTTTGAAGATGAGGCGGCGGCGGCGGTGGTGCTTTCATCGTGAGAGAGAAAGAGAAAGATGAGGCGTTGTTGTCCAGAGAGAGATGAGAGAAACAGAGAGAGATAAGAGAGAGAAGTTGATGTCACTGTGGTGGTGGTTGTGGTGGTGCTTGTTGCCGGCGATAGGAAGGCGGCGACGGTGGTGTTGGTGGTCGATGTTGTCCAGAGAGAAACATTGAGAGATGAGAGAAAGACAAAGAGAGAAGTCAATGTCACCGTGGTGGTGGTTGTTGCCGGTGATAGGACTGCGGTGGCGGTGGTGTTGGTGGTCGATGTTGTCCAGAGAGAGTGAAGGGATAGGATGTTTGCTAAAAATGAAGGGAAGTGACATATAACTCTATTAAAAATGAAGGGTAAAATTCTCATTTTACCTTGACTTAACAGAGTTGACTAACGGTCAACTAACGAAATGACCATTCAGACCGAAAAGTGGATGTTTAAGGCCCATCTTTGTCACTTTTGAAGTTAAAGGATCAAATCGGAAGAAATGAAATAGTTGAAAGACCAAATTGACAATTAACTCCCCATTTGATGAATTCAACTATATTTTTCATACTTATTCCAAGCGACCGGAGGGTTTTGATGATAAAAAAGAAAGATATATATTTCTTCATTCATTTTGTTTTTATTAACAAATAAGTAATCTCATTGCAATAGCTGACCTTTTATCTTTGGTGCATAGGTTATGAGGCAACGTGATGAACATTTAGCAAAACAGGTTGAGTTTCTAAAGCAAAAACTCGAAGAATTGGAGCATATTTGTAAAGAAAATGCATCATCTCATCTTCTAGACTTGGAAATCTAACCAAAAGTGTCAAGTGAGCCAATTCATCCTATATATATATTGATTTATTTAAACCATATATTATTCATGTGTAGGTGGAATGTACTCATCGCATTATGAGGGGGTCATTTAGCTTATTTAAACAGGTCGGTTATTAATTAGCTTACTACGTACATTTCGATAAATTAAGCTTTTTTTTTAACAGCTTCGTCTCATCGGTAGTGGCACAGGATCGAAACACGGTTGATCTTATCAGGGCCCCGGTTTCATGTGTAGGTGGAATGTACTCATCGCATTATGGTTGATCTTATCGCCTCAGCGATAAATTAAGCTGATCGACTGATTTTTCGGATAGAGATTATATATATATATATATATATATATATATGGAAACTCATCAGTTTATTTATGAGCTACATACAAAAGCTAAAAGCTAATTAATGTACTCATTTAGGGCTTTTTGAGGAAGAATAAAAATTTAACGTCATTAATTAGATGCTCATTCTCTTCAATAGTTGTACTATATATATTGACAAAGTAAGCAAGAATATGTTCCTTTTGAACAAAATTATTTTTCTTTATTAATGTTATGACTTATGAGACGAAGTAAGGATATAATTATGGATCTGTTTTACTTGATTATAAAACTTAAACCATAATAAGAGCACTTAAAAAAAAACCACTCAAAAACCAAAAGGAAAATGTTCTCCTGCAGTCTATTTAATTTGTCTTTCATATATAAACGTCTTTACAAATTTAATTTAGAGGGAGTACGTACAATTTTTTATATGTTGTGTCTAGCAGAAGATCATTGGATTCGCTTTACTCCTGCTGTGTTTTAAGACTACAAGTGTTGTTCATTTGGTTAAAAAGACAGGAACCCGCAAAAAAAAGAAGAAGAAGAAAAGAAACTATAGATGCATGAACTTTATATATATGGCCGGAGATGCTTACAAGATCGACTTTACTATATCACTATAAGAAAAATGGCTTTTTGAGGCGACACATTTTCGTCGCAAATAGTTTAATTGTCGCCCCAAAAGGTTTTTTGAGCGCCTCAAATAGTACGCCGCAAAAAATTTGTGCCATAAACTTATTTGCGGCGAAAAATGATTAACATTGACTTCACCACATGGCCTTTTGCGGCTAAAGCATCAAGAACTGACATGAAAGAATATAATGAATGGTGGTGAAATGGTATATATTACTTTTTTGCTGTATTACTCCATCTTTCCTTTGCTCTCCCACAAAAGGCTCATCTCTGCTATATATATATTCGCTAGAAAATGAATGGATGAACAAGTGTTAAGAAGGGTGTTTATGCGATTGCTTATTTAACAGACATCTTTGATAAGTAATACAACGGTAGTAGAGACCCTCCAAACAAGTACTTTTGGGTAACCCGTTCTACGGAGTCTTTCGCCGAGCAAACACATGACCAACATGAAAGACATTGTCAGCTATCAAGATCAGATTAATGGACTTCCAATATAGATCATATGCTTTTATTTTAGATCATAGTTAGAAGTTAGAGCTACAACATTAATTTCCAGTAAGTTTTAATCAAACTGAAGTCGTAGGGGGTTTCGAAGATAAAGAAAGAAGAGCCATTAAGGATTGAGATTCCTGTTGTGTTGTTGAAACTTGAAAGTTGTGGATTAGATTGGATATCATGAGGAATTAAAGAGTGAATGTTAAATTAGGTAAAAAGGACATTTTGTTTCGTTTTTTATTCTACCTATTTATTTTATTCTTTACAAATATTGTAAAAATGAATTCAGCTTTTGTATTTATTATAACCTTGAGTAGGTTTAAATTTGGTTTGGTTTGGTTAAAGATATACTATATCATTGATTCATTTCATATAATAATGAATACAAAATAAAAAGGAAATATTTCATTTTTTTTGTTTTTTCTAGTATTTTATTTAAGGTTGTTGCTAAATTAACACCTTAAAAACACCCAAAATCTAGAACATAAAGTGCAAGATATTGTTTTCATATTTTGTGATAAATCTTAGTTATGATAATTAATGCAAGCTACCTTTTATATTCCTTTTTGATATTGTTTCTATATTTTCTTCTAAATTTTAGTTACGATTATTAATACAATGATACATATTAGTAGTAAACATTTTTATAATAATGAAATGCTTAAAGTTGTTTTTTATAAATAAAAAACTAAACGAAATTCAGACCTTATATCATAATTTAATGTGTATAGAGAAATTTTTGTTATATTTTATCTTTAATAATGATATTTAATGATTACGATGAGTTTGAGTTTTTATTTTTAAAAAATTTATGGTCTTATTGGTAAAGCTTTTAAATTTACGCACTCATTTTATTTAAATTTATGCTCTTATTAATATAGTATACTTTCTACATTTCTTATTAGTAAATATATAAATACTACGATAACTATAAATTTTTGTTTAGAACCTTCAATTTCTTAGTTGGTAATTTATCTTACTAAAAAGACTATAAATTAAAAAAAATTCAAACTCGTCGTCATTTTATATATCTTTGCTAGATGAATTCAATAAAAATTCTAGGTTGAATTTATGATTTAAAATCTTAATTTTAGTTTAGTTTTTTCTCTTATAAAAAAGATTCTAAATATTTAGTTATCATAAAAAAATTTATTACACATAAAAGAATTTAGAAAGTATCTTATATCAATGGTGCTAACTACGATTTAGAAAAAAATATAGAAAGATTATCAAAAAGGAATCTAAAAAAGAACTTATATTAAATTATTAATAATCTTAACCGGTATTTAGAAGAAAATATGAAAACATATCCAATGATTTTAATTTTAAACTAGGAATGTGTTTTTTAGTAAATTAAGAGAGTCAATTTAGACTATCCCTTTCTTTAACTTATTTTGATTATAGTTTTGTTCGTTATATTGACTTTATATTTATTATAACTCTCACTTATTTTCCGCAATCTAAATTTTATTCTGTTTATATATCATAATCCACATATTTTTTATTCAACCAGGGCTGCAGGAGAGAACCACCCGCGACTTCATCAGTGCCCTAAAAAACCATCTCGCCGGCTGTGTAACCCTACTGGTAAACCTATATATATATATGTGTGTGTGTGTGTATTTCTCATTCTCTCTCTTGTGTGTCTTTCTCTCATCCTCTTTTTTTTTTATAAAGAATGTTTGTGGGATAGAAAGATAACCATTACGGGGATTTTAATGTGGTAGAAAGATGGAAGGGATAAAAAAGAAAAAAAACTGATGTGATAAATGGGATGAAGAGATGGAATTGTGAAAAGATGGACGCTCTCTCCGCCTAAGCCGTGAATAAGTGAAAACTATTACTTTTAAAATACATTATTCTTTTTGTCAAAAATGATTGTTCTTCAAGAGAGAGGTTTTATGGGTGTTTCCTCAAATAATAGTTGCTTAAAACTAAAAAACTTGTGTATTTGATATGTTGTTCGATATATATTATGTTGTTTTACTTTATCCTCAGTTTAGCATTTAAAACATGAGAGGTTAAATAGTAACTTATTTCTTTTACTTTAATATTAAATTAACTGAGTTGTATTTAATAAAGTTCATGTAAAAACATAGTCCTAAAATTTTAATATTCAATTATAGGTGATTCAGTATACAATCACATGTGATTTGTAAAAGTATCACATGTGAATAACGAAAATATCACTCCGTTCAAATTTTTAAAATGCAATCTGGACCATTGATGCCCTTGATTCAAAGGCTAAAATTAGTCCCTTAGGACTATGAATTAAGTATGAACTATATTAAACATTATTTTAAATTAACTATATGTATTATAGTTTGGTGTTTTTATTTCATATTGTAATATAAATCCAGGTGTAGTGTATTAGAAATTATAAAACATCATTCTTATTCTTTTAGAATCTTTTCACATTTAACATGAAAGTTACTAAAAAGAAATCCACTCAAAATCTTACACGTTCATGTATCTTTATCTATTAAACTTGAGAATTTGAAACTTTTTTCTTTTTTGTAAATTTCTCACAATCTTTTAGTAACAAACAAGAAATGACAAGTCTTGCAAATTAAACAGTTGATTGATAAATATATATTAATAAATACTATGTAATAAGTTGTTTAAGCATCCAATTAAATAAATTAAAATAGGAAAAATTTATAAAATAGTAATCAAGTTTAAAATGTGTTCTATTAATATTACTTACTCCTTTATTATATATTACAAAATAACCATAGATGACATTGGTAAAACACTTTTCAGAATTTGTTACTAATAATCGAAATTTTTCGAAGTAATATAGACACAATTGGGGTGCACTTTGACCACATAAATAAAAATATTTGAGAAGTGTGTGTATTTCATAACAAGTTTGAAAAGAATATAATATTAATATTTAATAGAAATGATGGAAATATACATTCCCCCAAGAAACTTTTGCCGCCGAGATGCACTTGACCACTTTAGTTTTGTGGTGAAGGGTATGAATGAGCATCATCTGCCCAACTTTGCGGGATATCAAAATCCAAACCCTTGTTAGGTTTTTCTATTTCTTCCGGCTTACCAATTCCCAAACAGGTAATTTTCAGTCAGTTTCTTGAATCGTTAATCATTTTGTTTTCACTTTTGTGGTTTTTGATGAACAATTTCTTATTTCTATCTGAAAGTTTCGATTTGATTTTCCTGTTGCGTTCCAGTTGATTCTTATAGACTGATTCAGTAATAAATAGTGATTCTGCTGTTTTCTGATTAGAAATTGGTATATCAGTCACTGTAGCGATTTCTGAGTTTGAATACTGCAGATTTTTGGGGTTTTGGTGAAATCTGATCACCGTCTTTTTAATTCTTCGTAGAGGATTGTTGTGAGAACGATTAGTTTATACTTTATATTATCCTGATCTTGGAATGGGAAGAGGTGCAAAATCCAACAGGATATTCAAAGAGAGGGCCATAAACCGTGTAGACGATCTTCAAGGCGTGTTCATGGATCTACAATCTGCAAGGAAGGAGAGCCGGAACATCGACATGGCTGTACTCGAGGAACAGGTTCATCAGATGCTCAAAGAATGGAAGAAGGAACTTAATGAGCCTTCCCCTGCTTCTTCTTTGCAGCAGGTGTGGCATTTTGTTAAAGTTAAAACAACTATGTATGAGGTTTATAATTAGGTAATTATTGCCATTGTTATGATGAAAATTCACTCTAATGATAGAAATTTTACTAGTTTTACGAAACATATAGTTACATTTTTGAATAATATGTTTGGCTCGAAACTAGCTCCATTGAGGTTATTACTCTAGTATGCTACTTTGGACTTGGGTACAAGGCGTTTGGTTCGAAGACTTTTTTATTGGATTTGCATTATGTCAAAGGATTTGCATTCTATAAACAAAAATGGAGCCATGTTAATGAATTGGAGGTTATATGCATGTATTTGGGATTATATTCTGGGAGTCATTTGAATGTTGTTGGATATAGCTCACAATTCGGGTGAAATTTTTCATAAACTTGTTTTTTGTGCAGGGGGGAAGTTTAGGGTCTTTTTCTCCAGACATAAGTAGGCTGTTGCAGCTCTATGATGAGGAAGATGATGCAACCAGTGGGTTAGCTGCCCCCAAACCTGATCCAGATGCCCAAAACACTAGTGCAAATGCTGTTTTCTACAAGGTAAATATTTGTCTTATGATACTCACATGTCCAAGAAATGATCATAAAGAGAGTGTTTGAAATTGAATGCAGATTTAAACTTAGTTATAACGACTTGAGACGGCAATAGTCATTTATAATTGTTTGCGTAAGTCAGTAAGGATGATTATTTTGATTTTTTTTTTTTTACTGTTTTGTTGCTATATTTGAATGTTGCAGAACTTTATTGTAGCACCGGGAACTCAAGAACAAGATTTCAATCTGCTCGATCAATGTAAAGATTTGGCTTTTGGGATAAACATGACAGGTGAACACAATACAGGAGTTGATACTCAGTTTGATCATTTTTCATTTAATCTGCCGCATGGATTTGAGCAGAACTGTACTGGTGGGGTTTTTGGCGTATGGGATGAAGATGGTTTGCCTCAAAGAACTAGCTTTCTGACTAATATTTCCCCTCCACCTTCTGCTTTTCTTGGACCAAAATGTTCTCTTTGGGACTGTCCCAGACCGGTTCAAGGCTGGTGGTTCGAGAGGCCAGTTCAATGGTGGTGCACCAACTACTGCAGTAGTTTGCATGCTGTGATTGCACAAAATGAAGGTCAACCCGGAATGACCCCCGTCATACGACCTAAAGGCATTGAGCTGAAAGATAGTTTGCTTTTTGCTGCACTTAGTGCAAAAGCACAGGGGAAAAACGTCGGTGTTCCAGAGTGTGAAGGAGCCGCTACTGCAAAATCACCATGGAATGCTCCTGGTTAGTCTACCTGTCTTTTATATATGACCTGTTTAACCTAAAAAAAATATCACTAGAATCGACCCATTTATAGCTAAATGGGTCGAAAAGTGTCACGTCTACTGTCTAGCATCACTTTTTCCTTGTTATTCAAGTTGTATTTCCCTTTCTAACATTGACCTTTTTAGAGCTCTTTGATCTCTCGGTTTTTGAGGGTGAAACATTGCGTGAGTGGTTATTTTTTGATAAACCGAGAAGAGCATTTGAAAGTGGAACCAGAAAACAAAGATCGCTCCCAGATTACAACGGTCGGGGTTGGCATGAATCAAGGAAGCAAGTGCTCAATGAATCCGGATGGCTAAAAAGATCATATTACATGGATCCACAGCCAATGAAATTCCTAGAATGGCATCTTTACGAGTACGAGATCAACAAATACGATGCTTGTGCATTATATAGATTAGAACTAAAGTTCGTCGACAGAAAAAAGAATCCAAAAGGAAAGATCGCTAATAACACTAAAATTCACACGACAGGATATCCATGTAGGTCTTTGGCAATATAGTTATAACATGTAACTATCTTACTTATGAAGATTTTGATGCTAATTGTATTGTATGGTACATTTCACTCTATTTCTATGAAAATAATACAGTCATGTTGTATTGTGGTCCTAAATGAAGGACAATGAGATAAAAACTGGTGTTACTTGTCTTGAAGCTAATTTGACATTTGTAACCATAATGTCATTTAGAGCAACACCCTGCTTTCTTAACAGCAGACACATCATCTTTACCTCCAATATTAATGGTTTGGCCCTTTGGTACAAAGGCGGGGTCGTTAGCCATCCCGAGGGACCTTCGACTCATAACATGATAAATCTGAGTCAGTACTTCTGTGAAAGCTTTCTCGACGTTTAGAGCCTCGAGAGCCGATGTTTCCAAGAAGAAGGTGCTCTCTCTCTCGGAAAAAGCTTTAGCTTCATCGGTTGGAACCGCTCGTAAGTGACCTAGATCGGCCTTGTTTCCCACGAGCATGACAACGATGTTTTGGTCTGTGTGATCTCGTAGCTCCTTTAACCACCGTTCGACGTTTTCAAATGTTACTTTTCGGGTGATGTCGTATACGATTAGAGCACCCACTGTTCCTCTATAGTAAGCGCTTGTGATAGCTCGGTACCTTAAATTATCAAGAAACACAGATTGTTTTAGCATAAACCTTAACATAAAACTATGTGAAATCTTCACATTTTAACAATTCGGTTCACACGACCAAAATTTTCTACCCCAATTCAATGGTATTCCATGCCACCGTTCGGTATAATACATGTCCACCCCTGCTACTTTCTCATTTTGCATAAAAAACTCCGCTGACTAAATTCTGATATCTTTTCGACCCAATTTAAAACATGATTAAAAGATCTTGATCATGATTATCACAATCAATCTTCTAGAATGAAAATTTGATACCTTTCTTGTCCAGCAGTGTCCCAGATTTGTCCCTTGATGATCTTATCATCAACATGAATGCTACGGGTAGCGAATTCAACCCCGATTGTCGATTTGGAGTCAAGACTAAACTCGTTTTTAGAGAATCGTGACAAAAGGTTTGATTTACCGACACCCGAATCACCAATCAAAACTACCTTATACAAGTAATCGTAATCGTCGTCTGCATACGACCCCATTTATCTTTCTTTCTGTGCAAAGATTTGTGTTTATGGTTGAGGGAGAGAAACCATGTTCAGAGAGATGGAGACAGAGATCAATGGGAAACAGAAGATGCAAATATGGATGGCAAATTGAAATCGATTTTGTTTTTATGTTTTGGAATGTTAAATTTAGGGGAAAAGAGAGGTCAGAAAGGTGCGTGTGTGTGTTTTTATAATGCGAACACAAATATTCTAACCATGCATCATGCATGCACAAGATCAAATGGCTAATATTTATGGTAAATTGTAGGATCCTAATCGTATCAAGTATCAATGGTATTAAAATAAATCCACAATAATGATGATGAACTTAGTATGAACACTTGAGAGAAAAACTAACAACACACCCTTTGATCTTAGAATATGAAATGCTTCAATGAATTAGGGTTAATTACATTGTTTATATACCTATCAGGTATTTTCATAATATACCCTATAGTTCTAGAAAATACAACTAGAAGCAAAACTTAACTAAAATGATAAAATGAACACAACTACGAACTAACATAAATGAATCTTTTTTATTAACTAAAATGCTAACTCTATAATAGCATTAATCCCTTAATCAACCAATCAGAATTCAGAATTTTCATAAATTTGTTCCTAATTTACCTCTAATTTTGACCTCTTGATTACCTATTTACCCCTAATTTTGACTTACACGTTATCTAATTGGTTTCCTTCCACGCACTTTTATCAATCTGCGTTCTCTCACGTACTACCGATGTCTTCCTCAATGTAAATAATACTCCATTATTCAAGCTAAGCTCAAAATCCTTCGATTGAGGTGTCATTAGGCGATTTCGTTTGGGTTAAATCTTCCCCATTTGAAGTTGTGGATTAGACCTTTTTAGTAAAAGTCTATAACCATATTACACAACTAATATTGCTAGTTAAGTTAATAGCTATTGGGTTGCTTCTTAGTTCTTGGATAAGATATTTTTAATTTAATCTTCTCGAAAAACTATAGGTTGATTAGCTCCATATCAAAATAAAATACAATGTTTCTTTCCTATTTATGCAAGAAACTCATTTGTTAGACATTCATAGTTATAACATAATGACTCGTATCAGTTAAAAATCAAAATTATATTAAACTTATCCCGCTAATAACCGAGAATTGGACAATTATGTTGACAGGGCTGTCACACGAAAAGTTTATTTTGCAGACTGAAGAAGGGACGGACAAACAACTGAATCATGTTCAAAGATTACTTGCAAATGTTCACAAGGTGAGTTTCTGTCCCCTTTAACCCGTCTTTATATATTTGCAATGTTGTTGTATATGTACACCAGGTTTATTAGCGGCAGTAGTGCCAGCTCCTTTTGGGTTTTATATCGAAGTCCTCAGGTTTTTGAACACTTGTGGCTTTCGAGGAAGCTGAAAATAGTCGAAGCAATGATATGATCATGTGTCTTTCATTGATTATTATGCTATAACTATGTAACATTCTTTGTTTTTCACATAGAAGTTGCGATCCACTTGCCCATGAAATCATTTCGCTCCGTTAGATTTTTAGTGTTTTTAGATAGATCACAAGTTCTTGCTTTAAAAAAATTATAAGTTAGGTTAAGTCGAGTATGAGAGGTCAAAAAGGGTAAACAAGATTCGATCCCAAAATCTTTAATCACTACTCATTAGGAAATGGGCAAGCTACATTCATGATGATGTTTATGAAGAAAATATAATCAATTTCAATTGGTTTCTTTAATCGTTAGAAAATGGGCAAGCTACATTCTTGATGATGTTTATGAAGAAGATATAATCCATTTCAGTTAAGTTTTAGGTGTTTGACCCGTTCCCAAACCCGTCTAGTTTGCTACTTATAATTATGATACTTTTCCCCTCAACAACGTAAAATGGTTACGTCATTTTAGCCTAAATTGTATATAAAGCGATTAATGATCCTATTTCAAGTGTCATCACAAAATCACATGAGTTACATGCTTTCATGTTAAGGTTCCATATCTTGGGCATAATATCTTGAAATGCAATGTTTATATAAAATTATCATTCCCGATGGTTGTTTCCATGAAAATAATTTTAAGAGCATCTTGATACCAGAGAAGATTCACTACGTTATCTCTCGGAGTGGTGAATTCAAGAAACACATGACCTGATGTCCCATGGATGAAACAAAATTTATAACCTGTAACAATGAAAAGATAAGATTCACTACGTTATCTTTCATGTTAAGGTTCCATATCTTGGGCATAATGTTTATATAAAACTGTGTGCCACTATATATGATATTACACAAGAAATATGGATTATTAGATTTGCACAAGCGTTTCCTAAAAGGGGTCAATTCTTCTATAAAATCATATGTTTTCAAGGATCGTGCTAAAGTTTTTGAAATTGTAGAAAAGGATTTGCAGGAAGGGTCGTGCTAAATTCTTAGGCTGGCGGTGTTGTTGAAGTCACTGGAGGAAGAAGACCTGATGTTCCATTCCACTTAGGTTGACCACAACAATCACGCAAAATGGATGTGGGGTGGCATGGGTTGGTGTTCGCCCCAATAGTTGGTTGGTGTGGAATGGAGTATCATGGGTCTATAAACCTGTACTTCATCACACGGCTCTCTCTTCTCTCTCCTCTTTCTCTCTCTTCCTTCTATCTCTTTCTCTCCTCTCTATACTTTATTTTTTATATTTTTTAAATAGAGAATGGTAGTGTGAGATGAATGTAGAGGTTTGTGTGATAGAAGATGGAATAGAAAAATGAGATGACGCTAATGTGGAAATAAAAAAATGTGCGATAGTATGGGATGAATTCTAATAGTCTTAGGAAGGTATGTTAGTCCAGCATCGTTTTGTATCGATGAGGTTCTTGAATATATATATATATGTTAACATATTCCCATGATTTCAATGTATATTAATTGTCTTATGAATGAAAGTTACATAATGTTTAAATATATATTACATAGTTGATTTGTCATATCTTAAAAAATAAATTCACTCAGATCTAAGCTAGGTTCTATAATAAGGGATTATATTCTTGAAAATACGGTTTAAACGTTGAATTTAATAAATAGCTTGAATCTATAATGGATAAAATGTAATTACTAATAAGTCAATATTTTTTTAAGTATTACTAAACTTCCAGCTTGAATAGTAAGTAATAATCCAGTAAGCTTGTTGGGCTTCAAATAGCTAGAACTTTGTTTAAGCTCGGTGATGGATAAAGCCCAATTATATTCGACAGCGGTGCGGTGTATTATTAGGACTTCAGTTTTAAGTATAAGGTTTAATTTTTTTCGTCGATCTATTACAAAACAATTATCTCAAAAAACTATATATAGGTAGGATAACGAATCATTGTCAAATTTTATTGCTAATAACGCAATTTCGAATTAAAAGAAACTCCAGATAGAATCTACACTAAAATGTTATGTGTGTAATTTCCTATCGGACGTTCAATAGACTTGATAATTTGGAATGTGTTCAACCTCAAACTCACTTTCTTAAATGGATAACTTGACTTAATAACGAGTGTCACAAATACAATTAGAGACAATCCAGGAAAAACATGTTCAATAATGTCTCTCGCGCGCAATTCATGTTGATTTAATATATTTATAGACAAAAAACGTACGGTTATTCATAACCGTCAACCTTGTTCACACTGAACTTGTTAAATAAACAGTGAGTGTTAAATAAACATGCATCATCAATGCTGATCAAAGAGCTAGTGTATAAGCCGAAGCACACTGAACTTGCTTTAGTAGTACTACTTCAACTTTAGTAGTACGTGTAGATCAGTATAGTTGACCACCTTTGGCAATCATCAATTTTGATAAATTCTGCTACATATACACTATGTTCTTTGAGAAAATAAATCCCTTGATGCCATCCGTTGATTGGCCAGCAAGACCACCACCAAGGGCGCTACCTCTTGGACCTGGTGAAAGGATGTGACCCGCTCAACCCTTGCTGTTGTTGGTATATGACTTCAATTAGACTTGGACGAGTATACTTTCCACATTGCCTAACTCTTTTACCATGTTTAGTTGAAGCATTTGCATTACGTACACTAAAATAATTAACAACCCATTCACCCAGTTTAGTGTAAACAAACACGATTAAAACTCATACATAAATAAAAATGTCAAGACCATTGAATTGACATCACATCTTACTAGAGGAACATAACATACACAAAACCTTCAATTCGAAACACAAAAAATAATCCACAATTAAAAACTTCAAATAGGAACATAATTAACAGACTAGACAATTGTAACATACGCTACAATAAATACGGGTTTTCCCCACGCTTTATCAAAAGCATGTAAAATTTTAAAAAAAATACACACTTAAAAGTACGTAGAGTAGTTTAAACATGTAGGTAAAAGTAATAAAAAAGCTCACACTTTAAAATGTATGAAATTGATTTTAAAAAGTTCACACTTTTAAATGTGTAAAAATAGTAATTAATAGAAATTGAGAAAAATTCACGCTTAAAAGCGTGAACTTTTATAACGTATTTGTTTTCCACATTTTCACACTTCAAAATGTGAGAACTTTAATTATTTGTTCACACTAATAAATGCGATACTTTAACTATATTTAGCACATTTTTACATGTGAACTTTACAAAAAAAAATTATAACATCATAATTTTTCACGCTTGTTTATAATTTTTTACATTTTAAAGTGTGAAAATATTACAAAAACGTGTGAAAAATCAACATATTTGTTTGTACCACGGTGATCGGGGTGGGACTTTCCTAACAACGGAACCAATTTGATAAGGAAAAGACAAGATAGCAAACAGAAGAAGAGAAATTCGAGAGTGATGGATAATTTCATTGATGATGAAAGGAATACAGAAAAACAATCGGAGAACAAATTCACAGAAATAACAATAGCATCATCATCCCTCTTATTATTTATATCTCCCTCTCTTTTGTAACCAACTCATGCTGACCTCACGTGCTCCCTTCCTTTCTTGCTCTTATAAACAATCCAGTCTTTAGGCCAGTAGATTGGTCCAAAACAACTAACCCAGTGTCCTGGTTTGATACAACAGGAGCTCTAGCATTTTGCTCCTTAAAAAAATCTTCCTTTATCACTTTTCTTTTCCAATCAACGCCCCTTCAAAAATCTTCTTGTCACATGCTTCTTTGAACCATAATGTCGAAGCCTTTTGCTCCTAATAGGAACAAGTAAGGTGATAAAGGATCACCTTGTCAAACTCCCTAAGATTTAAAATCTTTAGACGGCGACCATTAATTAACAACGAAGTGTAAGATGAAAGGCACGCCAACATCCAAGAGATCCACTGAGCCCCGAAGTCCATTTGAATCATCACCTCACTTAAGAAGGACCATCCAGGGCTATCATAAGTGTTTGTACAGTCCAATTAAAAAACCAGATTTTTCTATTCGGTTTCTTTAAATTGTTTCACGTTTCTCCCACTATTAAAACGCTGTCAAGAATCGGTCTTCCTTTTACAAACGTTGATTGTTCCTCACCAATTAGCTTGGACATCACTGACTTCAAACTACCGGATAGAAATTTGGATACAATTTTGTAGTACCCTCGATAAGATTAATTGGACAGAAGTCCCTAAACACTAATGGATTATTCATTTCGGGAACAACGTTATGAAGTGTTTAAAATACCCAAAGTTGAATCAATCCGGTCCTGTGATTTTGAGACCCCACAACTCTTTATTGCTAACCACACTTCATTTTTTGTGAACTCCGTTTCTAGATCTTCTTTATGTTCATAGGTTTTTCTAAAACTGCCACTCTTGAATGTGACCGATGATATGTCGGATCGCTTATAGCTTTTGACTCTGTCAAATGGGTTCATTGATGAGATTCTTGCTCATATGAACTTTGGGTCAAAATGGAGGTCGTGGATTCGGAGTTGCTTGAATTCCTCGGTTTCTATTCTCATCAATGGCTTTCCAACTAAAGAGTTTCGTCCTCGAATTGGTGTTAGGCAAGGAGACCCGCTTGCTCCCTTCCTATTTATTCTTGTAGCCGAGGGCCTTCATATTGCGATGATGGAAGTTCTTGAAAAAGGCGTTTTCAGAGGTGTTTAAATACCTGGAGGGTGGCCTATTGTGTCTCATTTGCAATACGCAGATGATGCCATATTTTTAGGCGAATGGTCCCGTTCTAACATTAGGAATCTCATAAGAGTACTAAGGTGTTTTCATTTGTGTTTGGGTCTTCGAGTTAATTGGAATGAAAGCAATATTATTGGAATGGGGGTGGGAGATGGTGATTGGTGAGGTTGCAGCCATGGGAAAGTTTATCAATTGTAAAATTGGCACCTTTCCATTATCATATTTGGGCCTTCCAGTTGGAACTAGGATGAATAGATCTGAACATTGGGCTCCAATAATTTCAAATTTCAAAACAAATTATCCATATGGAAAGCCTCTTCTCTTTCTACAGGTGGTAGACTTACATTTCGTCCTAGTCACTCTTTTTCGCCGTGAAAAAAAATCTAGTTTTGCAACTATAAATATCATGGCTAGGGTTGAGTCATATATACTATATTATACATTTTCGGTCAATACTCTGTTTCTGTCTGTAGACGTAGGTCGTAACTCTAACGACCGAACCACGTTAATTCTTGGTGTTTGCCTATTTTCTATTATATGTATTCTTTTAACGCTTTAAGGATATTCAATTCTTACAAGTGTTGAAAATTATATGAAAACACGGTAAGTTTATGAAATCACAAAATCTTGGATTTCTTGTAAAATCGTGATAATCACTTTCTGAATTTAGGATTTCAACCCTTGTGCCTGGGTATCACGAAATTCAAATTATTAGGATAATTCTACAAGATCAACTTTGATTCAAGACACATGAATCAAGGTTTAACTTTATCTTGATGGTAGTAGGAATTCGAATTCCAGAAAGATGACCAAATGCATGTGTTTTGAGTATATATATACTTAGGGGGTGTTTGGTTCAAGTATTGTTTTTGTGGGATTTGCATTCTATAATGGGATTTGTATTTGGTGGGATTTAAAATCTCATGTGGTGTTTGGTTGAGATTCCTTAGGTGGGATTTCCACCACCACTAAACCCCATCAACATCACCTGCAACCTCCATTGCCACCACCAAACACCACATCCGTTGCCACGGAGAACGGCGACGGAAACGAACGGAAGCGACGACGGCAACTGAAGCGACGGAAACGGAAACAAATGGAACAAAGGAAGCGACAAAGTTGAAGAAATAACTATTTTTTGGATGCTCCGAATTAATACCAAGGGGGCGTTGACCCCTGCCATTATTATACTGAAATGACTGTATCACTAAAGCACCAACAAGAAGATTCTCCGGCTAAGCAACGCTAAGAAATGCAAATGCAGCTTCGACCTAGGCAGGAGTCTTTATCTGCAATAGCGAAATGGTTTTGAAGATTTTAGCATTCTGCTTTACTTCACCAGAGTAGTGCCACGGGGAATCTAGCATTCCAACAACTTGGGACGATGCGCGAGGGCATTGGCAGGGTATTTTGTAGCAACAATATAAAGAAGATTGATGGTAGACCGTTGACATACGTTGGTGACAGCTAGCTGCCTGCAGATATAATATAGATATATAATCCCTGAATGTATCATGAATATGGGGTCTCGAATTAACGAAAGCAAATTATTTTGATTCATATTATATGACTGAGTTTTAAGGACCTTTTCTTCCATAATTAAAGTTCAACATAAGATGTATGCTACCAACAAAGCTAGTCTCAACTATTCATTTGTTTTTTATTATATAATTAGAAAAATAAAGATCGTCCTACTTTTTTAGATCTTGAGTTCCTTAGCATTATTTTTACAAAAAACAATTAAACGGAACTCTTTGAATTTTCTTCAAGTTAATCCCACACATAAACACACAAGTTGAATTCTAGTTTCTGATCCAATGGCATGCTACAACATTAGTATTAGTAAGATATTACCTTGTTAATCACGGCGACAAGATTGGGCGTTACTTCATTGTTAGCGATGGTGTTCTTTGCTATTCGCTCATTTAATCCGGTCTTTAGAAAAAAATCGAGAGCTTCCACCATTTTTCTTGGTTCTTAAATAGATAACTAGACTGAATTACTTAGACTATCCGAATGGCATACAATTCTTGATAGCTAGCCCAAATGTCACATCACCTTCCTCTTCACTTTTCCTTTCCAACACAAAAGCTAGTATAATATAACACAATCTTATCTTACATTTTATTTTATTTTATAATAATATATTAAGAGAGAAATAGAGAAAGGAGAAGAGAGAGGAGAGAGAAAGGTTTCACAACCCAAAATGCTAACCCAATCGGGTTGCATGAGCGAGGCGTATGGGTGTTTGCATGCTACCCAAACCAAACCCAAATGGCACCCAAACCAAATCAGGTTGCATGAGCGTGGTGTATGGGTGTTTGCATGCTACCCAAACCAAACCCAAATGGCACTTGAACCAATTGGGAGTGACCATACGCATGGTCCTGCAAATTGGTGCTTATACACGTAACTTAAAACACAAAACAAAACCTAAACAAACAAATAGCATAACCTTGAAAAATTAGACATTAACACTGATGAATTAGGGCACAATGGGCCAAGAAGTTACTAATAAAGGCACATTAACATTGATGATTTCTAAAACAAAAGCAGAGAACCTAAAACAAATTAACAATAACACTAAAAAACACAACCAAATACTCAGAAGTCAAAAACCTAAAACAAATTAACAATAACACAAAAAAAATTTAGGCCATAGAACTATTAAAGAAAGAATAATCTAACATTAGTATCTAGTAGCAATAAAAAATTAGGGCAGAACATAACATGAAGTAGAAAATTAGTCTAACATTAGTACCAAACTACCAATCATTCAGATTTAATCAATCTATTAACTCTATATGAAGAGCCTATAACAAGCTAAAAGTCGACTATAACCACACAAAAAAAAAAAAAAAACACAAAACAAGAACCACAAAAAAGTTACTGCAAAGTGGAAGGTAGAAATTACATGTCGAAGTGGGAGTGTGGAGCAAAGCAAGGCAGGAGAGAGATTGAGAACAGTGATTGTCGAAAGTTTGAGAG
Source organism: Drosophyllum lusitanicum (assembly GCA_032274825.1). Classification (NCBI taxonomy): domain Eukaryota; kingdom Viridiplantae; phylum Streptophyta; class Magnoliopsida; order Caryophyllales; family Drosophyllaceae; genus Drosophyllum; species Drosophyllum lusitanicum. Next base: position 19,048 of record JAUEJL010096873.1, read on the forward strand.
TGCCGAGTGAGAGAGATTTTGAAACGCATGGATATTTTCTGGGTTGAAGTATAGATGAAATATGGGTAGCATAAGTAGCATAGGAGTGGGTAGTCCTCGTGCTCTAAGTCATTTAATCCAATGCCTGGGTAATGGATGCTTTTAACGTTAAAAAAATTACAATATATCACCTTTATATAAATTTTTTTGATTTTTGTTAAGTTATGGTGGTCCCAAAAATTCACTGATGGTGTTAGATACACATATGTATATGCATACATTTTACTTTATTCGAGTATAAATACTCTTTGTATTGTATTATTCACATTTAAAAATACATTATACAACATATGTGTCTCTATACTTGTCTCTTTATGTTTAAATGATATCAGAGCACCACAATCCATGGTCCCTAACCAAATCTAAGATTAAGTTTCTGTTAAAGATGGAAATCGAGATGAAGAAGATAATCATCCTCGATTCATAGTTTGTTATTCGAATTTGATTCAATCTGGTTCAGAAATTGGCTCTTTAGGTTTGTTCCTCCTGTTCTCGAATTGATGCTTGTTCCTGATCAATACTCCCTGATTTGAGTTATCTCTATTTTTTATCAATTCTTGTTTTTGAATCGATGATCTGTTCAATTTGATTTCTTTTCTTTGTTTTGATTGTTCATTTGATCTTCATATATGGATCTCTTGTTTTGCGAACTGTTCTTATTTGATTCAAGTTTGATCTTGTTGGCTGTCTGGATTTATATCAAAGTTTGTTTCCTGCTAAATCATCTCGCCAAGCTATCATCCATCTCCATCAATTCGCCAAATCTCAATTCCAATTCACAAAATCAAGTCATCAAATCAATTCGCCAAGTTTGTAAAGCTTCATTTTACCCGCCAAGTCCCTTAAACTAACTATATCCAACATTTGATACACGCGGAATATTTAATATTAGATTCGCAGAATTCTATTGGGCTTCACAAACCTTTTGTTTAGTCCAAATTGATACATCTCGGCAAATAAAGTTGATTCACAAAGAAGTCGACTCGCAAAGTATCACGCCAAAATATCTCATTACTTGCAAAACTTATTTTAGTCATCTGACACAATTTAGCTCGCCAAGTTGATTGTTTTGTTGAGACTGATAGTAATTTGTTTGGCTTGATATTGTGCTGTGAGATTAAAAAAAGGAGAGAAATAGTGTGCAATATGATTAGTTTTGTGAGATTACCACTCACAAATTTTACTCAACTTTGTAGTGAAAGACTCTCGTGAGTTGATTCAAGGGAAAATGTTAGGTTACAACTTTGTCCTATTCGATTAAATATCAGTTGATTTAATGACTAATGTGGGCAAATCAGTGGTAAAAGCAGTCAAAGTTCACACATGGAGTTGAGTAACAATATTGATGCCCATGGTAAAAAGAATTGACAAATTGGTTTTAAGAACAATGAATTTAATTGTGATAGAATAGAACTTATGAACTATGTTCACAGCAGCGTTTCGTTTTGTGTTATTTGTTCATCTTTCGTCAGCTGAAATGGGTCAAAAAGTTGGTTATTAACTGGATTACAGATTCTGGAGTTACGGCACATATGAATGTTGATTCGTCTTTCATGCAAAATGTGACACCGTACGGGAAATGATAGAGTTACCGCTGGTAATTGAATGTATTTACACATTTCACATATTAGACGCATTGTGCTTTCACCTTCACACTCTAAACTATTGCTTAAAAATGTTGTAGTTGTGTATGGTCTAACCAAAAACTTGTTATTTGTTACTCATATTGTCCTAAATCACTCTATCCTTGCTACCTTTTCCCATTGTGGTCTTCTTTTCGGTCACTAACAGGACAAACACTTCATCAGACTACCCGATACTCATTGGTTATACTCCTTGATAGCGGTTTTATCTACATCTCATGAGTTGTGGCATTCTCGTCTTGAAAATACATCTGATTTTGTTTAAGTCATGTTTCACTATGAAGTGTAACAAAGAAATCGTATAGTGTGTGTCATGCTTGTGGTATGTCAAAGAGTACTCGCTTACCATTTGTTTCTTCTTTGACTTCTTGCACATACAACACCACTTCATATTATTCACTGCGATGTTTGAGGTTGTTTCTCGTTCTGGATACAAATACATTATCACTATCTTGGTGATTTAGTTTTTCTACGTGGATGTATCCTTTAAATTTTCTTGCGGAAGTTAAAATCAATTTTTAACAAAAAAATCAAACAATTTCAAAGTAATGGTGCTCGTGAGTTGATTCAAGGGAAAATGTTAGGTTACAAGTGTTAAATTTTATTGTTTAATTTAAAAGTCGTGGGTTTAAAGAGGTTGATTACAAATATTAGGTTTGATCTAACTGATAAAATTATAAATAAGGCACGTTGGAAAAAAATAGATACTTTTAACCATTAATAAATTTTAAACTTTGATCTTTCTCATGAGTGAATATTTTTAATGTCTATTTTCTTTTTTTTTAAATTTAATTAAAGCATAATATAATTTTTATTTTTATTTTTTAGTAACAATACGCTCTTAAATGAAACTATGAAAAAAATTAGAGAACAGAGAACCCATTAATCATGACATCACTAGAGAACTCCACCATGGCCCAGACGAAGCCTCCTAGACCCAATGAGTTGTTTTTGAGGGGTCCTACTATTTATACACCCTTAATATCAGGATTGACCTCCTTATTATTACTTGTTAGGTAAACTTTTAACTTTGTTTCGACTCTTTATTTTATTTGCTTAGAGTTCTCATAAATCCATTTTTTTCTTTCTCTCTCTTCAAAATATATTCTCTCACGTACACCCTAAGGTCCCGTTTGTTTCGTAGAATTCAAAGCAATGGAATGGAATTGAAATTAACTAAGTTTTGTGCTATATTTCGTTTAATAAACTTTTATTTTAATAAAATCTCATTCATTGGAGTGTTTACATTCCCTCATAAAGTTCACTTCATAGGTGAGGTGAATGAAATTTAAATTAATTCTATTCTTTCGAATTCTGCGAAACAATTAAATGGTACTTAGCACTTCGACCTCACTCATAAATAGTTCTTAGAAATATCATTAACAAAAAAAATATTAACTTATTATTATCGTTATGTTTTATATAAGTAAAAAGAAAATAAAATACACTAGAGCTTAACTTAAAGCCTTTTTGTTTTAATAATTATATTACATGAAAAACTAAAAACTATTTTAATGGGTATAAACCATAGAAGTTGTAAAATGATGTTAAATTTAACAGTTTTTTTTTTGTCTTTTCTTATCAAACGTTTTTTTATTAGTGTAAAATTAATGTGTATTCTACTAATTTTTTTTAGTTAGTAAAACCTGTTAATGGAATTAACTTCTTATATGTTTTTTTATCTGTTTTTATTTTTAGTTTAATAAAATATTTACTAAACCTTTTTTTTTAGTTTTTTAGCTTAAGTAATTTGTTAAAATACACTAAAAATACATGTATGTCGTCTTTCATTTTAAATGTTTAAATAAAATGAAAAATATAAAGAAATAGTGATATAAAGTTTATATAAATTAAAAAAGTATTATTAATTATTCATGATTGCCTAATTACTACTACAAGGTTATAATTATTGTTAAAAGATAAACAAATTGAAATGATTATGTAATGATAGTATGATACCTATATTGTTGTGTTATTTTAGAAAATTATTTCATATTATTATTAGAGGGTCCATTAAAATTATAGAAGAGGTATAAATAGAAGTACCTTTTTGGATTGCTCAAAATAAGCTAGTCTTATCCAAATCAACACCTTGTGCTTGTGTCAGTCAAATATCCCGACAAAATAAAACACAAAAATGTTGACTGTAATTCGCGAGGTATTTGACAATCTGTCTAATTTTGGTTATCATATTTTAAAAGTATTATTATTTAGAATTTTCCCTACAAAGATGAACATAACTGATCATATTTTATCATAACTTGAGAAGATCACAATTCTATTGTTTATCTTATTAATCACTAAATCAAGACATGTTTAATATATATCGTTTTTTATACATGCAGTAATATCACAAAAGCCTACAAAGCTCATCAGGATTTATGATTCTCCAAATTAATACTTAATACAAGTAAATTAAACGTAGTACTAATTAAGTAAACTATATATCTTCTTCCTAAATCCTAATTAAATACCTGCAGCAGCATTCATCTCCGCAATGTTGTCTGATTTATTTCCTGCTTTTATTCCATAACATATAATTTAAGTATATTTTTTGGTCGCTAATTAATATTTTAAACCTTAATTATGTATTGGAGACTTCTTCCTAGCTGGAGTATAATCCATTTCAGCGACGTCTATGTTGTTTGGATATAAGGGCTCGTCGTCGGGCAATAAGTTATCTTTGTATGAAACTGGTCCATCAACAGATTTGATCTCCGGTTTCGGGTTATTTTTATTTTCGTCCTTCATGTCGTTCTGTGCAGTAGGAAAACAAATTTATATAATTAATTACTGAAAATAATATTAATTCCTGTATGCCATTAACTTAAAACCATATATTTTTGCTCCAAAATATGATGATTTAATACGGAGATGTATATATGTAATAATTAATTAATTAAGTCTACCTTAGAAATAGTGGTGGTAGTACTAGGAGATGTAGTTTTTGTCATGCATAGTTTTCTGTTTATTCCTGCAAATAAATTGTACAAAAAAAAACAACTTGAGAAATACAAAAGATAAACTAGCTAGTAAAAGACCATTAATTCTGCCATTGATGTAAGGATTAATTAACTTCGAGTTCTATCTGTGGGTATCTCATCTATTACAATAATAGTGTTGGCACAATATGCCGTGGAAGAAATAAATTTACGTGTTAGCAAATGTAAACACGATTGATCGAGTATGCTGTTGGTGATATGTTATGATGCATGTCACACTAATTATGCAATTGTTTTAACGAATTGAATGTTAATTTCTTGATAGATCGACGATGATCAACTTGATTAACCACACACTGAGGTAGCTAGCTAGGGTTAATGCTTGATATCATTAATTAGTGGTGACTTGGGAGGTGATGTTTTGGGCCATAGTAGTCTTCATGAATCTTTGGTAACCAGTTGTCATGATGATGCAGGGAGTTCTTGGTTGCTACTCTAAAAGTCAATCTTCTGTTCTTTAATGTTGTACCTGTTGTAATTAGTACATCAGTTTTTGTTAGCATTTCTTGATGATCTTGATTGCTCCCTTCCATTGGTGAAATCTGTAACAAATTAATTCAATAATGAGCAAAAGATTATGAAGATGTCTATGTTTTGGTACAAGGGAAAAGTTCAAACAAGAACATGTTTGTAACATCATTAATTACTTATTAATAGGAGTATTTTGGTCATTTATATATTTATCCAGCTGTAAATTGCGTCCGGATGGACTATCATTAATGAGTGATGCTTGATTTTCCCAAAATATCTAATATTTCAATTCTCATTAATGTGTCATTAAGGAGCCATTACCATTAACAACCTTTGATTTATTTTGATTAACAGCCAATATTGTTCGCACGAAAAACGATTCTCGTTTGAACTCTCTCCTTTGGTATAATATATTACACTCATGATTAAGATACTGACCTTGATGATTTCTTGATTGCTGCTAGCTGATAAAGAGAATAGTACTCTTCCCAACCTTATACCTTCAAACAATTAACAAGAAGCTAGGCATATTTAGATAATAATACTTCATGAAAACTAAACTTTTTGATTCACTTTACTTACAAATGCAAGTATGTGTTCTTAATGTATATATATTTCATTTTAGAAGGGATTGAGGTGATTCTTCCATTTACAAAATTGATTTATATCCACAGAAAGTAAAACATATATCCTTAAAACTATGCTATAAGTTAGTAAGACGTATATATATATATATATATTTATGGGATGAATCAATTTAATAAGTGGAAGAATAATTTTTCATTTAGAAACATTAATTAATTAAGGACGAGGAATAATAGCTAGATTTAGCAATGAATGTCAAAATTATTGGCATATAAAAGATTGGGCCTTTTGGAAGTGACATACCTTTAGCTTCATAACTATGGAAGCTTGACAGAAGAAGAAACACTGCAATAAACATCAGATACAGCTTCATATTCAATTTGTGGAGTAAACTGACGTTAGTTAACTGGCTGCAAAATGCAGTTTAACCTGTTGAAACAACTTTAAATTAACCAAATTTGAGAAACAATTTGCCACGTGTCTCTCTCTCTAGAATATCCTTAAAGAAGTGAAGGAGAGAAACTGAGAATGGTTTGCAAGATGAGCATCAGTCCCAACTTATTTATACAGACAAAAATAGGGACCCATCGTCATGTATGTTGCTGACCAGCTTCATTTCTAGCTTCTATTTCTTTAATGAGTTGCGAGTTTTGTGATTCCATTAATTGGATTATAAAATGAGGTGGGGCCGGGTTTCGAAGAATGAAAAGGTTAACATGGAAGTAGGGGACAAAAGTGTCAACAGAAAAAGGTTTTGTTTCCATTATCCTAAAAGCTATATATGTAATTATATACGATCTCTTAATTAATTACAATTAAAAAAACTTAGAAGATATTTGGAAACTAATGTTCATGTTTGCCCTAATCGGTATATATGGATTACGATTTGTAAACTACGGATCATATGTAGGTTAACCGGGATTAGTAATATCATGTGTTTAATATATGTACATTCACGGACTTAAGTTCAAGTCTTATTGTAGATAAGATATGGTTTAGAATTAGTTTAGTGGGTGTGTATGAGTTATGCTGTACAAAATAAGTACTTAAAAAAAGACGTGGAGAGAGAGAGAGGGAGAGGGAGGGAGGGAGAGACCTGTAGCGTGGTGTTGAGATCAGATCTGGAGAGGAGGGAAGA
>JAUEJL010096874.1:0-13614 GCA_032274825.1 Drosophyllum lusitanicum
CATACAATGAGAGGATTATGAAAGTTAATTGTATTATTTTTAAAATTTTAAAGTTGGTTGTATACAATGATAACTAAGAAAAAGTTCATTGCATTTTAATGCAATTTGTCCTTTTTTATCTATATCGACTGCTAGGATTATTTACTAGATTTTATTCATATTAGTCTTTTGTTAATATTAAAAAATCTAATTGTTTAAAAATATGTTTTCATAGAAGTAATTATAGTATATTAATTATCGGGCAAATTGCGCGAAAATACAATAAACTTTGTCAATATTACTATTGTATGCAAACAACTTTATTTTGTAGCTAAAAATACACACAACTTACAAATTTTGTTTATTGTATGCAAGTTACCTATGATAATAGGTAACTTACCCGTAACTTGGTAAAAAATAAAAGAAATAACCGCTATTTTGTACCTAAAAATACGAACAACTTACAAATTTGGTTAATTGTATACAATTGGTAACCAAAGTTATCAGGTTACCAATTGTATATAATGAACCAAATTTGTAAGTTGTATTATTTTTAGGTACAAAATAAAGTTAATTGCATACAATGATAATATTGACAAAGTATTTTATATTTTCGTACATTTTGCCCATTAATTATCTATCTATATATAAGACTTTGAGAAATTTAAAAGAAACAAATGGTGTAAAGACGTCCCGTTTTAAGTTTCTAACTTGAGAAACTTAACGGTCGGTTGGCATGGATAAATTGTTGTGGCTCTTCTTTATCGCCTTTGTAATTTATTTTGATTTTTCTCTCTTTTTTGTCTATCTTCTTACTAGTTTTTTATATTTTAAAAATATTTGCTACCGTTCAAAAAACAAAGACTCGTACTTAAATTTTACTTTTTTTAATGACAGTAAAATTTTATTAATACGAGAAGCAGGGACGTCTCGTGAATTTTGGAGGCCCTGTGCGAAATAAAAAAATGGACCCCTTATATACACACATACAAACAAAAATACTAATAATATGATATTTATTATATCAAAAACTAAAACAAAAGAATGATAATAAAATAGTTATCCTATATAGTTACATGAGTGGTGAAGTTCTCCTAGCATTAGTGAAAGCAAAATTATGAATTAACTCTTCGTAATCAATACTCTCCAAGATATCCTTCTCAATAGTTATCATTGTCAATCTATTAAGTCTTTCTTGTGCCATTTTGGACCGTAAGTAGGATTTCAACAACTTAAGTTTTGAGAAACTTATTTGTGCAGATGCAACTGTTATTGGAATAGTCAACAAAACTATATATACAATAATTGCATTGGGAAAACAATCAACTTTTTTAAGGTATTTTAAGACATCGTTAGATCAGATAGTTTCCCGAGTAAAAACGTGTCAAGCAGTTTCAACTCCATATAAAGTTCATTTGCATCAAGATCTGATCATCCATCATACTTAAGTGCGGATTCAAGACGACTACGACATGACTTAAGATCTTTGTAATTAAATTCCTTCAACTTTTTAGGAAACAAAAAACAAAATACTTTTTCATACTCTTTGTACTGTTCAAATCTGGTTTTAGGAGAAGCACTAGCTTGATTAACAATATATAAAAACTAATTAATTTTATAGTTATCAGGAGCTGAAAATAAGACATCTTGATCACTTTGTTTCTCATCAAATTGTTTTTTTCTACGAACCTGACGCCTCTGAGGGAATACCGGATCAATATTCATCAATAGCCTTAAATAACCTTGTTTCTCTGTATTCCTTAAAGTATTCGATCAACATGTTTACTTCTTAATATATTAATCAGAACATAGTCTTTTTAAAATTTTATTTTTAAATTGTGGCCTTTTGAAAATATGTGTGTGTGGGGCCCCTTTGAAACAAGGGCCCAGTCCTACCGCACTTCCTGCATACCCTCAAAAATACCCTTGACAAGAAGCTAGCAAAATACTAGAACAAGTTAAAAAAAAAATAACAAAACATGGAAATTACACTATGTATGACAATATACAATTTACTTAATCCAATATAAAATATTACCAAACCCACTACTTTTCTACTTTCTCCTGTAAATAAATTCGCATCCGATTTCATAAATGTTTTTAAGTGTCTTAAAAGTCTGTGAAATTAGACACATCATTATTAAATACACTAAATTATTCATTCAGCCTACAACTAGTCTTCAACCTACAATCAATGGACTGGTATCTTCCTCAATTTGACGTTAACTTCAACAAAACAAAAAAAAAGCACACACACTATATATATATATATATATATATATATATATATATATATATATATATATATATACACACACACACACATACATACAAAAGCGATAAGGTTCGGTACAGAACCAGCCTTAAATACTAAACTTCGCCGTCTCCCTACTAATGGCACATTCGACCAATTAAGAATTTTATACCAGAACAAATCTTAGCCTTTAAATTTGGATTTTTAATAGTTAAGATTACAACCGAATATGTATTTTACTTCAATCGAATATATAGTTTCTGACCGAATATGCAGTTGAAGTAAATTGAATATGAAGTCGTAATTTCAACCATTGATCATCCAAATCTAAAAGCTGAACTTGTTTCTGTAGGTTATATATATAAAGTCGGTTCTGTATTGATCCTTGTTCTCGATCTCTCTCTCTCTCTATATATATATATATATATATATGAAAAAGTAATTCAAAATAAGAAGCGTGAAAAGTATTTTTAGCCGTTAATCAAATCTAATTAATGGTTTTGATCAATAATAACATTTTCATGATAAAGTGACATTTAAAGCACCAAGAGCAAGAAAAAAGGGGATCGCGGTATTGGGTTCAAGTCTCGATAGTGAACATATGGTGTAGAATGAAGTGGGTGCGTGTATTTAGTTGTTAAAAAAAAGAAACAAAGGGGCTGGTAGGGTAAAAGTGTAAAAACGCTCAAAGAGTAGTAGCTACTCTCCTAAAAGGAGAGAGGGTTGTTTTAAAAAACCCAAAACCCCCTAAAATTTTAACATATCATATATTTTGTATAGTAGACTTTTTAAAAAAAAATTACACCATTTAAAAAAAATATAGTTATGCCTTTTCATTTAATACCAATATTGCATATTTTTTTCAAAAAAATTTAGAACTATGTTGCACAATATTTATACCGTGTTACATCAATTTCGTACTGTAAGGCATATTACTTTAGCGCACGTATTTGGGGTTGTGTTACATAACTTTTACACTGTTTTACACAACGTGAATCCGCTGCACAACATTGGCACCGTGTTACACACCTTTACACTGCGTTATACGGTTTTTACACTATGCTACACAACTTTACAACGTTGTGTTGCACATTTTTTACAACACAGTGTTGCATAGTTTTTTGCCCTGGGTTACACCTGGAAAAGAAACCATATTCACTAGTGAACAAAATTATTCAAAAACTAAAGAAACCTAAACTTGTAGTTATTCATTAGTGAACAACACAAACGAACTTAAAATTAAAGGTTAAAGCTACTAAATAGCAGTTTTGTTTTTCCAATGTTTCATTATGGCACGTCAAATTTTTTTAAACATATGGTCAGTAAACTCGTAAAAACGTGCTATAATGCCAATTTGATTGATTTTAACCTGCTATAACAGGTCATCCTTTTCTTTACATCTTCTTCACCTCTAACACTTACGAAATGAAAATTTTGAAGTCGAAATTCTCCATACTTGATGAAAATTATGATTATTGAGTTTATAACAAGATAATTCGGTTGTCTATAAACTAATGCACAAAAACGACTAAAAATGAGTTTAAAACGAGTTGAATCATCATAAAACCGTAAGGGTGCCAAATAGGTTTGGTTTATGACATACCCGACTTTAATTAACGATTTATTTTCCTGCACTTGATTAAAATTCATGAACTTAATGTCCCTTGAAAGTTAAAAAAATTACCTACAATAATCTATAAAAAATAATTAAGTAAAATAATCAAGAACTGAGAAAAAAAGCCATTATTTTTCTACCGTGTTTTTCTATTTAAAAACCAAAAAAATCAAAACTTTGAACTAAAAAAGAACGACAAAAACGAGTTTAAAATGAAAAGTTATGATTCTGGATCCTGCGGAAAGTTAATCGAGTTGTCTTTTAAATAATGCAAAAAGAACGACAAAAAACGAGTTTAAAACGAGTCGAAAAATCAAAAGGCAGTAAAAGAGTGTTGCGTGATTTGGCTAAGAACATACCCAACTTTAATTAGTGATTTTTTGGCCTACACTTAATGAAAATTAATGAACTTGGTGTCCATTGAGAGGTAAAATAATTATCTACAAGGATGAACGATAAAAAATTGAGCAAAAAAGACGTTTTTACTAGCATGTTTTCGTAAATTGCTGAAAGTGTTGCGGGTTAAAAATGGGCAAAATGACACGTTTTTTATGAGTTTACGGGCCGTATGTGTAGGTTAAAAATGGGCAAAATGATACGTTTTTTATGAGTTTACCGGCCATATATGTAAAAAAAGTTGATGTACCATAATGGAACTTAGCGGAAACATTATTACTATTTAGTAACTTTAAACCTAAAATTAATTCACGTTTCGTCGTGACAAGTTAAAAAACTTTAAACTTTAGCAATCCCATTGGAATGTTAATCAGTAAACTAATCCACATTGTAGCCATGATACTTATAATGGTATAGTTTCACGAAGAACATCTTTCGTAGAGTACCTAAAGTACGGCTGTAAAAATCAAGAAATTTAATAAAATTACCTTTATTTTTAATTTAGAATAACATAAATTAATATACTTTTAGAGTACATTTAAAAAACGGATGCAAAAATGATAAATGTAGTAGATGCATCATATTTTTGTAGCTCTTAGATCAAGATTTCAAGGGAAAAGGTCTATTCTTCTTAAAAAGATATTCTTCGTTAACCTGTCTCTACTTATCATAAAATAAGTTTTAATTATTTAAGAAAATATAGCAAAGAAAAAACTAATACTTTGTTCAATTGAAGTAATAAACTAATACATAAGTAGTGTGAAAAAAATTATAGGGATGCTTTTGTATTTAAATGACACAAAGAAAAACTCTTAATGGGTTCCTCTTCTTATTCATCTGTGGCAAAAACGCATGTAGAGAGAGAGGGTTATTCGATATGATGATTTGGGGGTTGTTGGTGACGAAGTAGCGACGGTGGTTATAATAGCAATGGCGGGATAACAAGGAGCATGATAAACAACTAACGAACTAGGTCTAAGATTAGGGATGATACAAACCCGGAACTAATGATAATTGCCGAATATAAACGGGTCGAGTTCAGAGACGATGAATGGGGTGGGGATGGGGAAAACCCCAAAAAATTTACGGGGACGGGTTATGTGATAAAAGTCTAGGTTACTCGATTAAGAGGCCCGATACACAGGACACTAATTATTTAAAATGAATTATTTTATTTATATGTTATATTAATATAACTAATTTTAATCATAAATAAAAAACAAATAATTTTCACAAACCCGAGTTTGGGAATTTGATGGCTCTCACTCTCAACTCTTTGCCTCTCCAGAGTGCCGACCACATGGCACCTATGGCGACCTCCGAGCAGCTTTGACCACCCACACAATTACTAAAGGGAGATGATACTTTCACTTATGAAATTGATTCATTCACATAATTAGTCTTGATTTGTAGTTCCTAAACCACCTGCACAATCTCCGAGCAACTCCAACCATTGCTCTGGTTCGTAGTTCCAAAAGCAGTCTCGATTCCTAAATCAACTTTCTGCCAAGTTTGATTTTTTGAACATAATTACGCACATTGATGGTTTGTAAAGGGTTTACATGAATCTGGGTTCACAGATATAAAACTTTCTGCTAAGTCAAACACACCTAAGTCTATCATTTGTAGGTTTGTGTATGCTTCTTGAATAGACTGTGGTTGCTAGTTGCTACCTATGTGATACCAATCATGTTCTTAGTTGCCAATTTACTATCTCTTGTGCTTTCTGTAGCTATCCTAATGGTTTGGGGTTAAAGGAGCAAGGATTAAGGCTTCATTTTGCCCTAATTGTGTAATCTGGGTTGTCACAAACTGCTTTTAGAGGTATGAACATGTGATCAAATTTTGAGTGCTTCCAAGATTCTTTTGGTCCTAAATTAAGCTTTTATTATATTTTTTGTTTTAATCTTTCTTTCGAAGGTTATTTTTAAGGGGGCTTGGATAGTAGTTAGTGAAATTAGAAATTGACATGAGATCCGATAGTTGGTGAAAAGTGCTCAAAAGATTTGCGGTAATAGTTGAATCAGAAATTATAGTTTCGTTAAAGAATGCTTTTGAATAACACGAGATCCTATTAAGAAGACCTCAAAATTTTCTGCTTAAGAGTTTGACGTAACAAACTCTTCATTCGTTAGCCATTATAGAAAATATAAAGAGATGATTAGTATGAAAAAAAATTTGAACTTTTTTTTTCTTCTAATATATATTAAATATACTAACACCTAATTTCTTCTTGTTTCTCTTTGTTTATCAATTTCAGATGTGACCATATTAAATCAAACCATTCCACTTACCTATATCCTTTTTGATGGATTTATAAAAATAGTCTACTTATTATATTACCAAGCAATTCCATGCAATTATGTAATCGTTATATTTTACAAATTCAAAACTAATATTCTTTTTAGGAAAAGGATTTGTGTTGTTGTAGCATCTAGATGTTGTCACACTAATATACCTGTTTAACGAAGGATAATTTTATAATTTAAGTATTTGCCCATTAAAAAAGTATGCAAGTATGACAACACATAACTTAAATACTATTAGCAGCATATATCTTTGCTCATTCTTTATTCGTAATTCAAGATAATCCGACACCCTAAATTTCTACACAAATGCATGTTAAAAATAACCTGCATTTTACTTTTTTTTGATGGGCCAAATCGCAGACCCATTCATTTAACGAATTTAACCGAAAAACCGTACCACTAATAACCAAAACCAATTAGTTAAATGTGTAATAACCGACTATTCACTTAATGGTGTGGTGTCAACAAATAACCGAACTATACTCAGCTATACTTAATTGTTTTGCCTTCATGAATGAAACTAGGACCATGGTTGGCCAAGAGATTTTTGAAGTCCATGTATAATTTAGTAAAAGTAAACTCTAAAACTTATAAAAATTTAAAAATAATAAAAATAAATTTTGATAGAAATCAGAAATGTAAGAAGCTAAAACTTATACAACATTATAACACTTATGACTTACCTCTTATTAAAAGTTCTCTAAAAGTCCCGGAAAGAATTCTCATGAGCAATGAGCAATCTACAATCAAGTTTGTAAAAATTTAGAAGATAGAATCAACATTCACAAAGACAAGAAGTTAAGTCCAGAGAAGACCAACAAAAACACCTTCTAATAATCTTTCAAATGATTCAGGATTACAAACACCCGCATAACATAGAAAACCGAAATTTATTCCTTCTTTATTCTTCTTCCTTGCCACGTAGATATCCACCAACCTCCCAAACCCTTCAAAAGTCATCATTAGTCTTGCTATGTTCTAGTCTTCAGAAAGTTTGTGAAGAAGAAAGTCGTCGACTTACTTGGTTCGTGGTTCCTTGCATAATTGTCACGGCTACTCTTCCTCGCTAGAGCACTTCCGTCAAGTCTCCTTCCTCTCGACCCATTTTTTCACAAATGGATGTTTCTTAAAGCCTTGAAGTGGAGAAACTATTTGGAGCTACCGTAAAAACACATAATTTTTACTAAATTTTTCAACACAGATATGTGGATTAAAGTGTGGGCCTCTAATAGAAGATGGTCCTGATTAAGGACACCTTTTGAACTAGGTTGAGACCGGCCCTGACTAGGACTTCTCTAGATACAAAAGATATTTATGTAAACTTAATATATTTCCCATGATATTATAACATATATGTTTTTAGTAGTTTGGAAATTTGGGGTGAGCGTATTAACCAAATTTCTCGAACTGAACCAGTACCGATACCGGTTCTTGTATTTCGGTTCGGTATTCGATACCAAGAAATTAAGAAATTCGGTTTCGGTATATTCAGTAGTGGTACCGGTTCGGTCCAATTCTGTTAAATGTGAGTGTATTGACTTGAAATTTTCCCAACCGAATCTGTCTAAAACCGGTTCCGGTTCTTGTATTTCGGTTTAGTATTCGGTACCAAAAATTCAAGAAATTCTGTTTCGGTGTTTTCAATACCGGTTCGGTTCGATTCCGGTACCAACCTCGCCCCTATTAGAAATATTGATATTACTTCTTTTATGAATACATGATTGAAAATTTTTGTACACAAACAACAGAGCAAGCAACAGTTAAAATAGGAACAAGCCTTGCATAGGTAAACTAGGAACCAGAAAGTGCCCATGGTTTACGAAAATTGTAATTTACCGAAATGTTTTCTGCATTGCTTCAACTTCTTGTACTTATGCTTTTAGAGCTTGTACAAAAACCTGTGAGACAAAGAGAAGAGATGAAAGAATATTAAAATGGTGATGGAGGAAAACAGAGTGACTTGAGATTGATGCCTAACTGCTCTCACACTCACTTTGTCTTGTGTTTTACTGATAGAGTCAATAACAAGTTTTAATCAAAGCATAATTAAACTATAAACAAACCTCACAAATTACAGAGAGGGGAAGGGGTGGTGGTGCTCTGCTAATTTTGCAAATCTCTAGGTATTTCTTTAATGTTTCTTTAATATCTTTGTAAGTTTTTTTGTATTTTATAATGGAATTCCCCATGAAACCTGTGCTATTTCTTGATCATCACACCAGTGTTTAAACCAAGCAAGAAAACCCAGAAAAAAGGAGAAGGTTTTAGTGAGAGAAAGAGACAGAGGAAGAGAGAGAAACACTAAGATTAAGAAAAACAAACAGCAAACCCAAAACCCCAAATGATACAAACCCAAGAAAAGTTTGCAATTTGAGGCAAATGTCGATGTTGCCTTGCTCTAAACCCCATAACCGTTACCATATTAATCGTCATTGCTTCTTAAAACCTCCTCTGTTTTCCTTTTTTATTTCTCTTTCAACCCTTTTCTTGATTATCTCTTCCGCCGCCGTCACCGGCGGCGATGGAGGCCCTAACCATGAAGCCACTGTGCTGTTCACTTGGGTTCATGGTGGTGGTGGTGGTGGTGGTGAAGGTGGTGGTTCTTTTTCAAGTTGGATACTATCAGGAGAAACCAAGAATCCATGTAAATGGGATTACATTAAATGTGATTCACAGGGTTTTGTTTCTGAAATCAACATTCAATCAATCCCATTGCAGCTACCATTACCCGCCAATCTTTCTTCACTTTCTCATCTCAAAAGCCTCACAATATCCGGTGCTAATATCACCGGAACTCTCTCCGACGACCTTGGTGACTGCCGGGAACTCGTCGCCATTGATTTAAGCTCCAACAGTCTTGTGGGTCCCATCCCACCTTCCATTGGCAACCTTGAAAATCTCCAAGACTTAATTTTAAACTCCAACAAGCTCACCGGAAAAATCCCACATGAACTTGGGAACTGCCGGAGCCTCAAGAATCTTTTTTTATTTGACAACCGACTCTCCGGCAACATCCCACCTGAATTAGGTGGGTTAGGCAACCTTGAAGTCATTCGTGCCGGTGGAAACAACGATCTCGCCGGGAAAATCCCAGATGAGATCGGAAACTGCAGTAACCTCACGTTTCTTGGCCTTGCTGACACACGGATATCAGGTTCTCTCCCTAGCTCAATAGGTAACCTCACTAAACTGCAAACACTATCCATCTACACCGCCATGCTTTCCGGCGAGTTACCGCCGGAGCTTGGTGACTGTACAGAGCTTGTAAACTTGTTCTTATACGAAAACTCTCTGTCTGGCCCTATCGTTCCCCAGCTTGGAAAGCTGAAAAAACTTGAAAAACTGTTGCTATGGCAGAACAACTTCCTTGGATCAATCCCAGACGAAATCGGAAACTGTACTAATTTGAAAATGTTGGATGTTTCTTTAAACTCTTTATCTGGGATTCTTCCATCTTCCGTTGGTAATCTTCTGGAGTTACAAGAATTCATGATCAGTAACAACAATATCACTGGTTCAATCCCTATTGTTCTTGCAAATGCCATCAATCTTCAACAATTGCAGCTTGACACGAACCAGATGTCAGGGTTGATTCCTTCTGAGCTTGGAAAATTAACAAATCTTGAAGTTTTTTTCGCTTGGGATAATAATCTTGAAGGAAGCGTTCCTTCCAGTTTAGGAAGTTGTAGTAATCTTCAAGCATTAGATTTATCACATAATTCGCTTACTGGTAGTATTCCTCCAGGGTTGTTTCAATTACAAAACCTCACCAAATTGCTTCTCATTTCCAACGACATTTCAGGTTCCATACCACCAGAAATTGGAAATTCGAGCTCTTTAGTGAGGTTGAGGTTGGGTAATAACCGAATCACAGGCGAAATCCCAAAGGAAATCGCTGGTTTGAAGAGCATAAACTTTCTTGATTTGTCTGGTAATCGACTTTCCGGGGTGGTTCCTGATGAGATTTCAAGTTGTACCGAATTAGAAATGATAGATCTTAGCAACAATACATTAGAAGGTCCTTTACCCGATTCTTTATCATCATTATCGGGTCTCCAAGTCTTGGATGTTTCAAGAAACCACCTTCATGGTCCCATACCTGCTAGTTTAGGGCGGTTGGCATCATTAAACAAACTCATTCTGAGCCAAAATGAGTTTTCTGGAGTGATTCCTAGATCGCTTCAAGTCTGCTTAGGTCTTCAATTTCTAGATCTTAGCAGTAATAAGTTATCTGGTGAAATCCCACCTGAGTTAGGAAATATTCAGACGCTCGAGATTGCATTGAACTTGAGCTGCAATGAGCTAACCGGGTCCATCCCAGTTCAAATTGGTGCACTCAGCAAGCTTTCGGTACTTGACATGTCATACAACAAGCTAGCTGGAAATTTGAGCCCGCTTTCACACCTTGACAACCTCGTATCATTGAATATCTCGTATAACAACTTTACAGGGTATTTACCGGATAACAAGCTCTTTAGGCAATTATCTGAAGCGGATTTAGCGGGGAATAGAGGGTTGTGTTCGTTCGGGAAAGATTCTTGTTTCTTGAGCAATGTAGCAGAATCGGGAAATGGGAAAGACGAATACAAATCTAGGAATGCTAAGAGGTTAAGACTCGCGCTTGCCCTGCTAATTACTTTGACAGTCGCTATGATGATCATGGGTGTGCTTGCGGTTCTACGCGCAAAAAGGAGAATTGAAGGTGACGATGAATCCGAGTTAGGCGAGTCATGGCCATGGCAGTTCACTCCATTCCAGAAGCTTAATATTTCGGTTGAGCGAATCTTGAAATCTTTAGTGGACACAAATGTGATTGGTAAAGGGTGTTCTGGGGTGGTGTATCGTGCCGATATGGACAATGGTGAAATAATAGCTGTGAAGAAGCTCTGGCCATCAATGACCGTTAATGGTGCTTATGAAGACGAGAAATGTGCAGTACGAGACTCGTTTTCAGCAGAAGTGAAGACTTTGGGCTCGGTACGACACAAGAATATTGTTCGGTTTCTAGGTTGTTGTTGGAACAAGAAAACAAGGCTGCTGATGTATGATTACATGCCAAACGGGAGTCTTGGTAGTCTCCTCCATGAACGAATGGGGAGCTCGTTGGAGTGGGAACTGAGGTACCAAATCTTGCTAGGGGCAGCCGAAGGACTTGCGTATTTGCACCATGATTGTGTTCCTCCAATTGTTCATAGAGACATCAAGGCTAATAACATCCTCATCGGTCTGGAATTCGAGCCTTACATTGCAGATTTCGGGCTCGCAAAGCTAGTTGATGGTGGCGATTTTGCTCGATCGTCTAATACAATTGCGGGCTCCTATGGTTACATCGCCCCTGGTACGCATTTCTTTAGTTCAATTACTCTTTTTTTCTCTAAGACATTTTCACAAACAGGTTTTGGGCACTTACATTTTATTTATGTTCTTACCTTAGAATACGGGTACTCGATGAAGATCACAGAAAAAAGCGACGTTTACAGTTACGGGGTAGTCATGCTAGAAGTTTTAACCGGTAAACAACCAATCGATCCAACTATCCCTGACGGATTACACGTTGTGGATTGGGTGAAACAAAGAAGAGGATGGACTCAAGTACTTGACCCGAGCTTGTTATCCCGACCCGAATCCGATATTGAAGAAATGATGCAAGCGTTAGGCGTAGCGCTACTATGTGTCAACTCGTTGCCGGAAGAAAGACCAACAATGAAAGATGTTGCAGCAATGTTACGGGAAATCAAGCACGAAAGAGAAGAGTATGCAAAAGTTGATGCTCTTTTAAAAGGCTCACCGGAAAAACCCTCCAGTGTAGGAGTTCCGGCGACATCATCATCGGCTGCCGGCGGCGGCGGCGGTGGTGGGGTGAGGAGTAATCCAAGTAGTTTCTCTGCTTCCTCGTTGCTTTACTCGTCTTCCTCCAGAGTTCCCTCCAAGTGAATAAACGGCTTTCTTTGGAATGTGGCTTCCCGCGTGTTTTTTTTATTTAAAAAAAAGTTATTTTTATTTATTTTGTGTTATTAGGTTTAAATTTAATCAAGATTTGTAATGGGTTTAGTTGTATATTAAGAGAGTTATGTAAGTAGAAGAAAAACTTTAAGCCAAATTTGGCTTAGGAACCTTCTTCATCACTAGTATAATAATGAAACCTTTTCTGAAGAGGATTTTTTTAATTTTATTTTTTTAAAATCATAACACAGTCACAACATATATCTATTTTTAAATCTACACTATTTGTTCACAGCAAGACTAAGAGACTATTTATTAAATATAATGATTAAACATTGAATGATTTTTCGGTCTGAATAATTCAAAGGCTTTGAATAAATCTGCCTCTGAATGTGACATGCTGTTTGATAAAGGTTCTGAATGAACAATCTGAATGATACACATTACCATTTTAACCTTAATAGTGATATATTATATTATTAGATATGATTGTTTAACAAGACAACATGTGAAAGAAGATGTATTAGGGTAAAATATTTGGTGCTTAATGATTCAGAATGTACTTTAAGGTAGAATGATTCAACAACGTTCTTCTGTTTCATTCAGTACAGTCTTCATTTAGAGGCAGTAATTAAACACACTGAATACTGAATGATTCGGCATTATGCGCTGAATGGTTCCGTTAAGCAGCAAACAAACAGTCCCTAAAACTTATAATCATGAGAAACATCTTTTCAACATCTTAGTACCACTAGACTATAAAACCTTTTTCATCACTAGTATAATAATGAACACTTCCTAATTTAATATATATATATTGTTAACAGAGCTGAGAGAAAATCTGACGTGGCAAAAAAATGATGACGTCATTGATGACGTGTAATTGTGACATGGACAAATAAAATGTTTTGATTGGTTGATAATGGAGGAAATGATTTAAATTCAAATTAATTGGGAGGGTTTGGATGTAAATTGTGAGGGGGTTCTATGAAATATACGAGGGGGTTTTATAAAAATTGTATATTAATGTAATTAATTGTAGTTTTTTTAAATTATGTTTAATAACTTGTGATATATTTTGTTTTGAAAAAAAATAATTATATATTTGTGACCGTCTC
>JAUEJL010096885.1:0-13614 GCA_032274825.1 Drosophyllum lusitanicum
TTAAAAGCTAAAGTTTGTATTCAACCCCCCCTTCTACAAACATTTGTTGTTGCGTACTCAATCTGGGACTAACAGTTACATATATAATAAAACATCAATGTAACAAAACTTTATTATGTATGCATAGTGAATTTATTGTTTGTGAATTATTACCGAACAATTCCTCTGTAACAACATCATTGGAGTCTAGGAATCATCTGTATTTTATTTGGTTCACAATAACTAACACTAGTACAATTAGAATATATGGCATTGAGCCATTGATTGATATAAATTTCTCTTTGAACATGCAATCACCCTAGCAACAAAACTCTATTTTCAGATAACCGCTCTAGTAAAGCTTAAGGTTATCGAATACTATTAAGAAGGAAAGTAGCCACATATATACTACTTAGGAGATCCATTTCTTGGCACACCAAAATACTTCACCACTTTTCGTATGCACATTACAATTTACCATGTATGAATAAATTGTATAACAAAAGTCCACACCACAATATTATAGCACTTCCTAAGATGCTAAAGTTAATAACTTTTTTCAAAAAGGACCTATACAATACGTTTTTCCAGTCTCTTAACTTTGGCGTCCAGCCAAAACAAGCACTGTATACTCACGTGTGAGTGTATTAGGTTGATATTGCATTTGAAGAACATATGCCTATGGGATTATGTGGCCCAATTTGGGAAAAGCAATGTATGGATATTAAAATCATTGCAGGACATTATCTCATATTTGATCACTTTTTAGAAGTAATGATAAACCTCACACACTTTGACATATCTGGCAAAGAAATCATCTATACAGATGAGGAAATTGAGAAGGTGACAAAAGAGGATATAATAATAATTGAGGGTGGAGATACTTGTAATACAAAAGATATATAAATTTATCATATATCGTTGCTTTTACAAATATCATATATATTCCTTGCAAACTATTATATCACAATCTTCACAACTTTTTAAACAAAACAAATCATGAGGAGCAAGGAGAGAAAGAACAAGTAAGTCTACCAACTAAGGAAAAAAAAGGTCAACATTTTAAATGTGTATAAAAAATAAATACATAATTATTTTTCTATGTAATTCTCTAACCGTCTGTTTGTTACAATTTCTTTAATGTATTATGACATTTCACCCATGAATTTGTAACAGGTTTGACCCAAAAAAAAAATTCAAAACTACAAATGTGAGACAATGTCATTCACAACCTTTGAGAGTACTATACTTATGAAAATGGATTACACAACAGAGTAGAATTGTTTCTACAAATTAAAGAAATGTTTGAATGGAATACAGTCTTCTCCTATATACTACATGGCCTACCAAAGGTGAACTTATTGGCAAAAATAATTTTCATTATTGCTTTCACTTTTATTGAGTTTATGTTTTTGCCTTTTTATAATAGTAACATTTTTAAATAATATATGATCATTTAAAAGTATTGTTTATAAATAGTTTCCTTTACTTACTTTGTTCACTTTTCACGTTTTAACAAAGCTATTAACATAAATTAAATTTCTCATATAAATCATATATTATATGGTTAATTATTGCTAACACATACCTACACATATAAAAATGTCCCTATACAGAAAACATAATCACAATAACTTAATTTTATACTACTTTGAAATTTACACTTATAATGATCCAAATAATAGTTACCAATGATAGATTACAACTTGATTATAATAACGAGTTTTGTTTATGAAAAATGATCATAACGATAGTCCATCTCTACTACACTCTATTTTGGAACAATGTGATATATCTTACTAACTTAAAACGACTTCGTAAATTTAAGAATATGGTGTCAATAAAACATAATAAAATTAAACTGAAAAATAGTTGGAAAATTTAAACATTTGTGTTAACACGTCAAAATTCATATTTGACAAAAGCAGACTATTGAATTGTTAAAAATATGTGTAATTGTTTACGAATAGCAAGGGTCTCATAAAAACAAAGTTACTATTCGTCGACCCTAACTTTATTATAATACTTATATATCTATAAGTTCAAAATTAAGAAACCAAAGCAAATCCAAATAAACCATTACATTCATAAAAAATCACTTACTCTTAATTTAAACCCTTATATCGAAAACCTTACATGTTGGCCCATGTTTACACGGGCTTAAAACCTAGTATGCTAATAACTCATAAACATGAATTAAATTGTAAGCTACAATTAATAAATCGATTCAACTCAATATTGATATTTGAGAAATATGTTCATTATAACATTCCTGTCTAGCTAAACTAAAAACATACTAGGTGACTTCTCCAATAATATATGCCATTATCGAAATGCTAATAAAAATGTGAATTTACGTTATATAAATTATGTGTGGTTACACTTAGAACATAAACAAAAACAAATAAGTTTACAAGAATTAAGCTAGGTAGCAAAAATGATCAGAAGTTATGTACTTTATAGACGGAGGAAACTTTGAGTTATTATTAGAGCTTGGACTTCGTGGTTCGTGGAGATAAGGTATGGATTCTTACTTTCTATTATAGTTATTATAGTCGTAAGTACGGATTCTTACCTCCTCTTACAATTATTATAGTCGTTTGTACGACTTCCTCTCTTAAACAACGCTTTTAAAATTATTCGATTCATATGGATTCCTAGCCCCCTTTTACCTTATTATTCTTTCAGCGATGATCCCTTTTATTTGAAAATTTGATATTTAAAATCTTGTTTCTTTCGTTGTGCTTTTATTGTTGGATTTATGAAGATATTATGATTTGTAAGCGAGTTGGAAAAGTTTTATTTTCTTTTATTAGATATGTTCCACATGATGCTTCTTAAAAATATTTTAGTATGATTTTAACTATTAAGTGTTTTTAAAACTTGTGGAACACAAAACTATATTTTGGACTATATGTTATTTTGGATATTTTATGGTTTTGATGCATTGAGCTATTTATCCACCTATGGGGTACCATAGGCACATCATTAGGGGAACCGGTGGTGTGACACCTTCTGTGGTGGTGTGATCAATCCACAGCGTCTCCTAGGGGTTCGGCTCCGAGAGCTATTTTGGTGAGGATGTGTATGGGTTAACCCTAGACTGTAGGTTATGTTATGTTATGGTGGATGGTAGTGTGGTGCCCAACACCCATCTCACATTTGTAGGGTACATTTGGATCTGCTGGTCTAGTGTACAAATGTCTGGCATTTGTCATATCTGTCTGTTGACGGTGTTCAAGTGTATGCGTTTCTAGTAGGAGCTCGATGTGATATGGTATGTGATTTGATATGAATTGTTGTTATGATAGGTATGAATATGATATGTTTGCATTTAATACCGAAAACCTTTTTATTAAATGAGTTATGATTCTGAAGGTATTTTGATTTGAGAATTCTGATTTTGAAACCTTTGTGTTTGTTTTGATTATTATTATTTTGTATGTTATATATCCGCACACTGGCAATTGGCTCAGCCGCAGTTTTCTTTTCTACCTCTGCGGCAGGTGTTCAAGGGTGCTTTAGGGGAAAGAGATCGAGAGCTAGCCTAGCAAGAGCTTTTGAGGTAGTACTTGTGGATTGGTTTTGAGAGGTATTTGTCTTAGTTTTGCTCTGTTTATGTATCGTATGAGTAGCATTCATTTCATGCTGAGACGGGGTGTTACATGTATCCTTTTACTTTCTGAAAAAACAGTTTCCTACGAGTTAGTTAAAGAATTTGTAATTGAAATGGATATGGAAGAAAGCTATGAAAATGGATTAGACTATTGGAGCTTCTCAAAGAAATCCTAAATGCAGCCAAAGTACAAGCTTAGAGAAGCAGTTGATTCTCTTTACCGACTCAATCATGTCAACCCTGAAGCCTACACTCGTCTCGTCCTTGATTGTGTTCGACTTGGTGACGCCCATCAAGCCAAGCGCTTACAATCTCACATGGACGAAAATTTGTATGAACCCACCTCCACTTTTATCCACAATCGTCTCCTCGATGTATATGCGAAATCTGGAAAGCTTTTGGAAGCACAAAACTTGTTTGATAAATTGCCCCTAAGAGATGTATTCACTTACAATGCTATGTTAAAATCTTACTCGAAGATGGGGTCCGTGGAAGACTTGCAGGGGTTTTTCAAAAGCATGCCATGTAAAGATTCTATTTCATACAATACAGTGATTGCAGGTTTGGCTACAAGAGGCCGTGCAACAGATGCTTTAGAGGTGTTTATTAAAATGCAGAAAGAAGGATTTGAAGTTACGGGGTATACATACGTGGGTGTCTTGAATGCATGTGCACGGGTTCTGGATTTGGACTGTGGGAAGCAAGTTCATGGAAAGATTGTAGCTTTTGGTTTAGTGTGCAATGGTTTTATTTGCAATGCTTTGACTGATTTGTATGCTAAATGTGGTGAGATTGATGCTGCTCGATGGTTGTTTGATCGAATGTGCAACAGAAATGTGGTTTCTTGGAATTTAATGATTTCTGGATATATGAAGAATGGATTGCCAGAAAAATGCATAAAATTGTTTTCTGAAATGAAGTTGTCTGGTTTACAACCGGATGTAGTTACACTTTCGAATGTTCTTAGTGCTTTCTTTCACATAGGGCAAATACACGAGGCACAGAAACTTTTTGTAGACATTGAGAAAAAAGACACCATTTCTTGGACAACAATGATTGTGGGTCATGTGCAAAATGGGAAGGAAGAGGATGCCTTGATGTTATTTAATGACATGTTAAAGGAGAATATTAGACCTGACAAGTTTACAATTTCAAGTTTGGTTAGTTCGTGTGCCCGATTGGCTTCTCTGTGTTATGGTCAGACAATTCATGGAAAATCAGTTCATATGGGAGTTGATGATGACACACTTGTCTCTAGTGCACTTGTTGATATGTATTCTAAATGTGGTGCGCCAAGTTCGGCCTCGAAGATTTTCAATACGATTCGAGTCAAAACGTTGGTTTCATGGAATTCGATGATCTTAGGTTATGCCCAAAACGGTATGGATCTAGAGGCACTTGGACTTTATGAGGAAATGTTGAATAATAATATTAAACCCGATAGCGTAACCTTGGTTGGTGTTCTTTCTGCTTGCATACATGAAGGGCTTACTGAAAGGGGGGAACAATACTTTCATTCGATGAAAGAAAAATATGGTATCAAACCGACTTTAGATCATTATGCATGTCTAATCAATCTTCTTGGCCGTTCAAATCGTATAGAGAAAGCGGTTGAAATAATAAAGGGCATGCCCTACACGCCTAATAGTCTCGTTTGGTCAACCTTGTTGTCTGTTTGTAAACTCAATGGTAACATTGAACACGGGGAAATGGCTGCAAAGCGACTCATTGAGGTCGAACCATTTAACGCTGAACCTTATATCACTCTATCCAATTTGTATGCTGCTCATGGTAGGTGGAAAGATGTTGCAACAATGCGATTTCTTATGAACAGGAATAAGATTAAGAAGTTTGCTGCATTTAGTTGGGTAGAAATTGATGGTAAGGTGCATAAGTTTGTGTCAGAAGATCGAAATCATCCTGAATCAGAAGCTATTTATCGTGGATTAAATAAGCTCGTAAGAAAGCTATTGAAATCGGGATTCACCCCAAACAAAAATCTGGTGTTGCATGATGTCGGGGATGATGAAAAGTTTGAATCCATATGTTATCATAGTGAGAAACTAGCTCTTGTATACGGGTTGATGAAGAAACCCGAAGGATTGCAACCCCTTAGAATTATAAAGAACATTCGGGTTTGTGGCGACTGTCATTTGTTTATGAAGTTTGTTTCGAGAATCATTGGCCGCGACATCATATTAAGAGATTCAAATAGGTTTCATCACTTTGTGGGTGGATCTTGCTCATGCAAGGACCTTTGGTGAAAGTTTAAACAATTAAGAGAGCCATGTATGTAATTCAATTTTTGATCTAATTGTAAACATACAGTGATGTGCATTTGCAGCTACATATGACCCGTATTTCATAAAACTCAGATTAATGATGTTCATAGAACAGATTAAGAGTGCTGCTTAGTCTTGTATTGTTTGGGTTAATTCTGGGAGGAAACTAGTCCTAATTCGTTAACGAAGAGTACTGTGTCCCTTTTGTAGAGATGCAAACGAAGACGATTTCATAGTCATTAAGTACGAGGTGGTGCCTATAACATGGAAAAAAATACATGGTCGGTGGAATCTAAGGATGCCTTGTGCCTTTTCAATTGAGTTCCTAGTATAACGTATGAGTATTAAGAACCTCATTCGACTCGAATGAGTTGTGGCATGTGAACACATCTGCTATGCTAAACAACATATACAATCTGAAAATAAAGCTATACACGTATAGACTTTACACGTTCAGCTATACACATAAATCTGAGCCCAAGACCCAATCGCACGTAATTGGTTAATAAGAAACGATGTTCCATGAAAAGATGATCATTTGTACATAGGGCTGTAAACGAACAGAATGTTCATGAACCGTTCGTGAAATTGTGCGGCGGGAAGTTCGTTTATGTTTGTTTGTTTAATAAACGAACGAACACGAACAAGATTTTCCATTTGTTTAATTAAACGAATGAACACGAACATAGCTCTCGTTCGTTCATTTATGTTCGTGAACTTTTGGTTATCTGTTCGTTAATTTTCGTTTATATACATGTATGTATGAATGTGTGATTATATATAGAGGGTATATTTGTGTTTAATAATGTTCGATTTGTATTATAGTGTTACTTATTTTACGTTCGCTTATCGTTTACATACAAATATTTTAACCAGTCGAACACAAAAGTGCTCGTTCGTGTTCGTTTATTTGTTCGGTTAAAGTTAAACGAACGAACATAAACACAGAAATCCGTTCGTTTATTCATCGTGTTCGGTCAAAGTTAAACGAACGAACACGAACAAGCCCCGTTCGTATTCGTTCGGTTCGTTTACAGCCCTATTTGTACATACATTCTAACCATTATATGAAAAACAAAAAATAAAATTGATATCCAACCTAATCGTCAAGTTTGCCTTACTAAGGAGTGTTTGGGATTACATTTGGAAATTGATTATCTGACTATTGTGATTTGAAATAAAAAATAATCAGTTTAAAGTATGTGAGTTGCATTTTTAAAAATCAATTATCTGTGTTTTAAAAGCTACAAAAAGCAGTTTAAAGAATCTACTTTTGAGTTCCTTTTTCAAATAATAATTGTCATTTTACCCTTTGAAAATCAATATCAATTTTTATTACAGCTGATAATCTTATTCTAACTATTAAAAACACATAATTTATTTTCAAATCGTAATTCTAAATTGATTATAAATATATACAATTGACAAGCCATTATCATACACCATTTTCACCATTTATTATTGGGTTTTTCTAACTTGTAACTTTTCTATATTATATACATGTTTGTGCAAATTATTCCTGATTGCAATGTAGCATAGGTTGTAAGACTTCATTCTCCATCCATGTGGTGATCAAGTCTTGATTTCTGTTCTTTTTCCATTCTTTTTTTTCTCCTTTTCTCATTTTTCTTACTCCTTTTTTTTCTTCCTTTTCTACCCTTTCTTTTTATCTTCCTTTTTTTTCTATCTCATTTTTTTTCTTTTATTATAACAATTTACTTTACATTTTTTAACTCTAATGACAATAGTTAAATTTTCATTTTTTTGTTTTGTTTTTTAGAAACCTATTTTGTAAAAGCCAAATTTGTATAGTGCTATAAATACTCTAGAATATCGTTAATCTTTAAAAAAATCCCCAAATATATTAATGAAACAATAGATAAACAATTTTGCTAACAAAAAGTCTGGTTATATAAATCTTTTTCTAAACGTTTCCTTGTTATATCATTATTCTCTCACTTCTAATATTCTCATGCTGTCTTTAGAAACAATGATAAATATTAATGATCTTTATTTCTATTTAATTTTATATTTAGTTTTTAACTTTTTAATATAAATATTTTTTGAAGGAAATACAAATGATTTTATAAAAACTAAAAAAATAGTTATTATATAACTTCTTTAGTTTTTTGAATGGAAATCAACGAAAAACTAACTAAATGCTTAATATTTAATTTCACTTTTGTAGGTAATTTTGAAAGAAGATGGTTAAATGTTGACTAGAAATGAAATTTAGACAAAAACTATTTTTAAAAGTAATATAAGCAAATCAGATACGCAGCAAAGCGCGTGCAATAATACTTGTTTTAAACTATGTCAAAAAAATTCCGGTTTGACAGAGATGTATTTTTAAATTAACAAAAACTTAATCGTTGAACAAATTAGCTAGTCTATATCTATAATAATTGTAATACAATTGAAATAATCAGAATATACATAAAATAGTGAACAATAGTAATAGTAACAGTAACAACAATTCTGATACAACTTAGGGTTGGATGTATACTAACCAACCCTAACCCTGTTAAATTTTCAACCAAGTAGTCGAATAAGTACGAGTGAACATAGTTTAGTTCAATTAGGCTATTGCTCAAAACCAAACCATTAACTTTCGGTCATTGCACTTTCATAACCAATCAATTATGATTATTGACGGTTCGGTTATGAACTTCAATACAATCTGTTAACCGTCTTTTATGAACCTTCAAATTGGTTCAGTTAATCATTTGGTTCGGTTAACCTTGTTCACTAATTCGGTTATGGTTCGGGTTTTTTCTCGCCCCTCACAAGGCTAACATAAGGAAAAAGACTGTATAAAATCTTGTTACAATTTTTTTTTATTTTTTTTTCTATCAAACAATTGTAATCTATTGTTACAAATCTTTTTTTGTATCAAACATATTGTAATCTACAATTAACACAGCCAATTAGACAAAAACCTCCCTATCAACATTAAATCCCAAAGGGAATGACAATTACCTCGGGTCAACAAGTGAAGCTCCATCACGGCTAGTACTCGCATCGCCAAAAGAAACTGAAGCTAATGATTTTGAAGCCCATGAAGCCTTAGCCTTGGCATTCATGGCTCCATGCAGATTGCTTCTCTTGCAAGGCTCGGTGAGTGAAGTGAATAATTGTATGGCACGGTTCATATACATCAAAGGAAGTTGCCAAAAGCTCTTAAACTGTATGTTTAGGTTCTTTCTTCTCCAAGAAACCCAAGCACATGTCACCATAAACGGGTAACTCAGGTACAACAACCGTAAAACCACAAATATGGTGGCTAATGTCAAGTATGTTTCATGTTGAAGCATGTTTACAGGGGACCTTGCCCATGAAAACGGGCAGCTTTCTGGCTCACTGATGTTTTTATTCTTGTGCTCGTGTATTGTTTCACCCAACGATGTTTCATCAACAGGTTCGGGTTTAATACCTATACATAAAATCATTTTATGTGAATAATAATAATCACGTGTTCGTTCATTATCATTCTTATATTATGGGTTTTGTTAGTTGTTTCTATTGTATAAGAGAAAATAAAGATGACATTAAGCCCATAAATCTTATATGTAGAGCTAAATTAAATTAAACACATAAATAGCCAAGCGTTCGGTTTAGATTGGAGCAAAACAGGTTTAGGTCATACACTGGTCGTCTGGTTGATATGACCAAGTAGCAAACCCTTTTAATAAATGAGTCAGGTTCAGCCTGGCCTGGCCAACCTATTTCCCACCCGCCAAACTCATTTAAAGTTACAACAAAAAACTAAATATTAGTATATATACACGACAAGCACCTGTTTTGATCTTATACCAGCTTCCCACCAGCCAAACTCAGCTCTTATTAGTTCCATTTATATTGTTTTAAATCTTACCTTAGTTTGTTTTTTCTTTTTATAGTTGAGTTATAATTATCAGTTATACACTTATACTAGTCATACAACCGGGTCATAAACGGGTCCGCATAGCTAATCTATTTAATAAATGTCATTGGGTTAGGGTTCAACTATTTGATACATTAACTAACTGGGTCAGGTACGGGTTAGTTATACAAACAGTCAACCTCAATCTGACATGAATTGCCACCCCTAGTCAAGAGGAGTGTTTTTTCTAATACGGGTCAGGTTGACCCGTCAATACTTTTTTGTTGCTTCTTCTGAATTAATGTATTAAATATACGCTAATTGCGTAAAACATAGTTACCTTCCCTCAAACTTCTATTATAAGGAATAGTGCAATATGGTATTTACTTTCATATACTCAACTTTAGAAACAGTTTAACTTTTGAGTAACTTGTAAACTTGATGCAGACGGTGACCTACCGAAAACAGAAAGAGATTAAAGTTGGTTAAGCTTAAACTAGAAAGCATGTGAGGCCAGTTACTCAAAATGAAAATAGTTTATAGTTCTAATAATATATTATTATTTTGAAAGCTTACGCTTCTTTTAAAAACAAGAAAACATTATATTACCCGGACTAGATGTTTGAGGAAAATTAGTCACCGTTTTACACAATCACAATTATGAAAACTATACTATTACATAAAAATCAAATTGTCATAAATAAAGCAATATAATGCTGTAAGAATTAAAGCACTTCAGTCCACTTTCAATCCGTTTGACTTATCTCAAGTCTAACTTGTTTTTTGTAAACTTTACCCTTTGAACCCTCTAGAGATAAAATATAACTCAAACCAACCCATACTTAAGTAAATAGGTCAAAATTGTCACCACATGACCACTCAAAACTAATAAAACTTGTGAAGTAGGCCTGTTATAGCACGTAGGGCCCATATGATAAGGGGTATTTAGGAAAAGTAACCGCCACTCGTTCATCATGGAATACCTAAGCAAATAACATTTAGAATCAAAGAAAATAACTTTCAGTAAGTAACATTACCTGTAACATTAGTATAGAACGCCGTAAGTGAACCAAGGGTCCTAGAGCCATGGTAGCGCACACGCATTGTTGAGTTCACAACAAAGAGAGTAGGAAACCCATGAACACCGTATTTTGAGAGTATGCTGCACCCAAATTCCTCATGTTATTCATAGAAGTGGCAAAGAGGGAGATCATCATTGTGAAGAAAAACAGAAAGACACATCTTGGGATACAGGAGTATTAGTTTCTCAAATAAAGCTGGAATATTAGGTAACTAGATCATTTATATTTTTTGTTCGTTGATATCAATTTTTCTTTCGCTGGAATGAAACTGATACAATCACGTAATCAAGAGAAAATTGTACTTGTCCAAATTCCAAACATAAAAAACCAATAATAATGACTCGGGTCACAAATTCAAAATACTCAATAATCAGTTTCAAAACGCATATCCAAAACACCCATCCTTAGTAAACTGAGATTAAATAAATTAATCTTGTATTAGTCTCATTTCTTTACTAAAACAATATAAAATTTTTAATTACAAGTAATGAAATTCCATTTTAGTTATAAGAAACAAAAATAATCTATAAATTGCCTTCAGATGTTAGTTCACCGGAAGCCATAACTGATAAATTACATTCCCATTTAGATAAGTGTGCATAAAATTCTCAAACCTTGGCCTTATGACCGATTCTTCAATTGCAAAATGAGAAACCGATGGATACAAGGAAGCCATAACTGAAAAACTTGGTCTAAACGTTATCGAGAAGGGGCACCAAGATGCATAGAAGAGCACAACAACGTAATCTTGAGCATTCTTGTGAACCAAACTCATTGCCTTTTGCAATGATGCTTCATCTCCCTACAAGTAAAGGATTCACAAAATCGCATAAGTAAACGAATCCCATCTTTTATACAATCATCTTCAACTTATCATGGGTATCATCACAAACAATAACTAAGAGGAAAAAAAATATATTAACTAAAAGCTCGAAATCATTTACAAAGCTGCTTTTCAACTTCATAAAAAAAGGGTTTGACCATAGTCATGTCTTTAATATCCATGAAGCTAAAAGGTCATCCCTCCAAATAAACATCATAAAGATTTTAGTAATTTTAAAGTATAATTAGCATGTTTGCCTTAAATCTGACAATATAGATGATGAATCAAGAAGTCTACAGGCTAATAAATTAACCAATGGAACCCTAGAGCAGCAAGGATCTTGAATTAAACAAAACAAATGGCTATAGTTCATATAAAATCAAAACCCCCCATTTCAACATACAACATGAAATTAAAGCTGTAGCATACCTCAGTTACACCAAAACCACCAAAAGATTTATCAATCTCACCCAAGGGACAAACCGGAGATTGAGAGCTAAATATTGAATCGTTGATCGATTTGGGAGGACAAATAGAGCTAGAGCCACTAGGGTCCTTATCTGCGCAACCTAGCGTAGCAAAAATCGCCAATAGAACGAACCCAAATCGAGAAATCCTCGTTAGAATCATGATTTTCGATGATTATCGACGTGTGTAAATAGATTGCTATACAGAATCCGATACAGAATCAATTACAAAAACAAAAAAAACAAAAAAAACTTTGAGATTGAAAAATAGAATGGGTTGTGAAATACTGAAATGAATTTGGGTATGAATTGAATGTCGGTTCTTTAAAATTGTGAAGAAATGGGAAAGGGGAGAATCAAAAAACTGCAAATGGGTTGAATCAATCGAGGGGTTTTTAGCATTTCAGAATCCACATGAGGTTAGATAATATTTGATACCCACTAGGATGAATAGTTTTTATTTATTATTTTTTTTCTTTGATTTTTGCTTTTTTTTATTTCTAAATTTGATATTATTAAAATGGATAATCGAAAACATTTGTTTACTGTCGTTTGGTATCGGTTTTTATTAGGATTAAACTGGACCAGACCGAAGTTATAAGGTGGTGTTTGGTTCGCATAATATTTTTGAAGAAATTGGACTCTATCAAGAATTGGAATTTGAATCTGTAATCTGTTTGGTTGGCAGAAAATGAAATTGAAATTTAGTTTCAGTAATGTAAAATGACAGAATTATCCTTCTTATTTTTTTTAACTTATTTTTAGTTTGTTTTATAACTTTTATGTAAAAATATATTATACAAATTATAAAAATATTAAGATTTCATTTTATTGATTAAGCATTCATAACATTAAATTATGAAAATTATGCAAATAAACATCATAAGTTAAAATCATTACAATACACATTCGCATAAATTCAAGTATCACCAGTCTCAAATCAACGTCTTTTCAAATAATCAGTTTCATATTGTAAGTCGGATAGATTCAACATTGTGAAAAAAGATGAAGAGAGAGAGAGAAGGGAGACTCATTTAAGGCTGAGACAGAAGACGGCGACGGAACGGCGAAATTTGGCAACTGTGACTGATTGAAGAAGATGTTGCCGCAGAGGGTCTAGAGGTGATGGCGACTGATAAAGAAGATGGTGCTTGCGGTTGAGGGTCTGGAGGCGACGGTAGAGCAAAGCAGCAGCCATGGAGGAAGGCTGCGGCGAATGGTCTGGAGGCTGTGGCGGAGGAAGGTTGCGGCGGAGGGTCTAGAGGCAGCAACAGAGAATTGCTGCGACGGAGGGTCTAGAGGCGCCACCGAAGGAAGTCTATAATGGAGGGTCTAGAGGCGGCGACGGAGGAAGGCTGCGGCGGATGGTTTGGAGGCGGTGGCGGAGGGTCTGGAGGCGGCGCTGAAGGAAGGCTATAGTGGAGAGTTTGGAGGCGACGACGGAGGAAGCCTACAGCGGAGGGTATGGAGGCGACAGCGGCGGAGGGTATGGAGGCGACGACG
>JAUEJL010096896.1:0-13609 GCA_032274825.1 Drosophyllum lusitanicum
GAATCTAGGGAGGGAGTCTTCACATTATAAGCTTAAATCCGATAAAGTTTGTTGCTTTTCACTTTCTTTGGTTTGTTTTTGGTTCTTGTTGCTATTATTAGGTGAGTTGGATAATAAAGTTTGGATCTTTATTGATAAGATTCTAAACTCCCTTTTTAGTTGTTTTATTTAGTTTAATATTTAATTAGTAGAGTTATATTTAAAATCATACTCGTTCCCCTTGTGTTCGACACCCGTACTTATTTACTATACTACGACACGATTAGGTTCTCTTGCCTATTTGTGTTGTAGTCGTGCTAAATAACTCGGATATATAAATTTAAAACTGGTACGCTACACGCACATCAATAATATACAACAAGTTGCATACAATGTGAGGATTATAAAAGTTGGTTGTATTATTTTTAAAAATTTAAAGTTGGTTGTATACACCGATAACTAAGACAAAGCTCATTGCATTTTAATGCAATTTGCCCAAAACTAAAAGTGTAAAAAATGAATACTAGACGTGAAATGTGAATGACAGGGGCTATTGGGGGGATGGGGAATGAAATGTGAATTAGATATGCAAAAACCCTAATTTGATGGTTCGGTTTGGTTCTGTTTTAGTTCGGTTTTTGAAATTTCAAAATCAAACCAAACCAAAAATCAGTTTCAAAAACCAAAACCATGGTTTCGATATTGGTTCGGTTTTTTCGGTTGTTTAGATTTTTGGTTCAGTTTTGGTTTTTCTGCTCACCTCTATCATATATATATATATATATATATATATATATATATATATGTGTGTGTGTGTGTGTGTGTGTGTGTGTGTGTGTATAAACTTTTAAGATAATTTAAGGAAGCATATTGAGAATAAAGAATAATATAAAATAAATGACGATGATTAACAATTTAAGTTTATGGTATTTTACTTAGAGAAGTTTGATATCCTACTACTAAATCTTCGTCGTCATCTGCTTACTTATTAGATTAGAATAAGAGTCAATATCAATAGTGAAGGTGAGAAGAGATAATGAGTGAATTTCATATGTTGTCATTTTGTAGGTAGAATGACGAAGTAAGAAGATTTAATAGGAAGAAATATAAAATTTTCTTTTAGTTATTTCAAGACTTAATCGTTAGGTACACGTGAGTGTCATAACATCGTCATAAAATTAATTTTTTTTTATTTCTTCGTACCAAAGGCTCCTACTTCATCTTTATATACACTTAGTGATATATATAATTCATTAATTATCTTTCTAAGACTCGCTATACAACTTTACCATATGTCTCGATAATATAAGTAGAAAGATTTAGAATCTTTCATGAAAATATGAAAAAGCAACAAATGTGGAGTGTGGATCCATACTTTCCGGACTCTTGGGGGGTGTTAACTGTAAAGCCAAGAATCTCATCTCACATCTGTAAACAAACCTTGAACAGACGCTGTGAAGTGTGAACAGCCAATTTTGATCGACCTCTCTCTCTCTCTCTCTCACACACACACGCACATACACACCTACCTTACTACTAATACCCCAAAATAATTTAAAGTCTATTTTGACCACCACCACCATGGTCTCCTCTTCTCCCCTCTTTCCTACTATCTGCTTAAAACTTTCCTCTTACTTATTTAATTCATTTCCATTATTTCAGTTTCTTAATTTCTTCTCTGTTTCTCACTCTGCTCTCTTATGTATTTAACATCCAAGTCCAACCCATTGTTTCCCTATCATCATACACACGGCATGAATTTTATTTCATTTCCTACAAAACCCAAATCAAAGATTCAGTCTTTTTGATTCATCTTGACCATACTAGACATGGGTAGCTGTTTTTCAACCACCAAGATCAGTGGTTCCAATAGCAACGCCCCATCCTCCTCCAACACCGCCACCACATCGACGACCGTCGTCCACCAGCAGCCCCACAGCCGGACAACAACAGCCGCCAACAAACATGACGGAGGTGGGTCTAATTTCAATCACCATAAAACCAAACAGAGGACCCAACATCAACAGCAAGTCAACAATAATAAAAACAAGATGAAAAACAAGGCTGCTACTTCAAGGCGCCAGAATGGGGTGATCTCTTGTGGAAAAAGAACCGATTTTGGGTATCTTAAGGATTTTGATCAGAGATATACAATTGGGAAATTGTTGGGTCATGGTCAATTTGGGTATACATATGTTGCTACAGATAGAACTAACGGGGATCGTGTTGCTGTCAAGAAAATTGACAAAAATAAGGCAAGTATTGTCAGTTCTTTAATTGAAATTCTAAAACTTATGTCTTGTCTTGTTTTATTTTAATCCCCCCTTTTCATTTGGTTATCATTGACTTAAGCTAACTTATGTTTGATTTTTGCATTTATAATGAAAATCTAAGCTGAAGTCTAGGGTTTGGATTCAAAATTAATCAATCATCTAACTGATTTCTTGGCGGGTCTTTATGATTTTGTGGATCCTTAACTTGTGTAATTCAACAACATAAATCTTGATGCTCTTATTTTTTTTATTTTTTGGGGAATTATGAGGTTTTGGAAGATTGTCTGATGAGGTTGTTGGCATATGAAGATTGGATAGCTCACTAATTTCCTTCATCATATATCTCTTTCGTATTCAACTTCGAATCCAAACGAACCACCAATACAATGTAACAACTGGATTTATGCCCTATTCCTACCATCAAAACTGCAGCATTTACATAAAAGTGTTTGACTATTACTCAAAAGTCCAGGACTGGGATCAAGGAATATGTCTTGTATTAGTTTGATATTGTTATGCATTACGTGTCAATTGATGCAGTTAACAATGAACTTAGTGATCTTAAATCGCTGTTTGCATATTATGTGACAGATGATCCTTCCGATTGCGGTTGAGGATGTCAAGCGAGAAGTCAGAATATTAAAAGCCTTAAGTGGTCACGAGAATGTGGTTCAGTTTCACAATGCATTTGAAGATGATTCCTACGTGTATATAGCTATGGAGTATGTTCTGCAAATCCCTTGCATTCTACATAAATTTATACCTTTCAAGTCTGCTAAAATGTGGATCTTGATCCTTTTTCTGTAACTTTGCTTCTTATGAAGAACGTCAGTTTCATCAGAATTTGATTGTAAAAGTTGTGTACTTTCTCATTTCAGGTTATGTGAAGGCGGTGAATTACTGGATAGAATTCTGTCAAAGTGAGAACCCTCATCTTTTGTATAAAATACCATATATAGGTTCAGAAAAGAGAAACAAGTTTTATATATCACATAGTTTGTGAAACAAGTTTACCACTAACATTCTCTTACTGTGCTTTTGTTTCTTTAGACCGTAACTAGTTAATTGAACATTGATCTCAAATTTGAAGTTGAAAAATAGTTTGCTTTTCCACAAAAGTAAAGGATGTCCATTTGTAACTCTTGGTTTTGTAAGTGTAATATTATTTTTTTTCCAGGAAAGACAGTCGATACACAGAGAAAGATGCTGCAATTGTTGTGAGGCAAATGCTTAAAGTTGCAGCAGAGTGCCACTTACATGGTTTGGTACATCGTGACATGAAACCAGAGGTACCGACAAATAAAACGACATTAAAAATGTCTCTAAAGATTTGTGATTTCCAGGTGATGACGAGTAACTCGTGAAGGTCAATAGTCAACTACGGCCACACGAGATTTCTTCATTGTCAGTTTTCATAGTATGATGCTAACCTTATCTTTGATTCTTATTTTTTTCTTCTTTTTTTTTTGGCTTAGAATTTTCTTTTCAAGTCACCTAAAACGGATTCACCTTTGAAGGCTACAGACTTTGGATTGTCAGATTTCATAAGACCAGGTATATTCATTATCTTGATCCATAGCTTTTTTTAACAGCCATATCCACACCAGTTTGTTCCATGATAATTGAAAATCACTTGTAAAGTCTTTGATTATTTGTTAGAAAAAATTACTTGCCTTCAACAACTATAATAAAGGAACCGTGGAATTTTACAATATTTTTCTTTTTATAATTAAGGCTTACAATGTTACAAATTAATCAATGACATTGATATAGGTCCTGTCCACAAGATATCCTTTTCTAATGTTCTATGACCTCAGCTAATTAGTTTATTGATTAATGCAGGAAAGAAGTTTACAGATATCGTTGGCAGTGCTTACTACGTTGCTCCTGAGGTATTGAAACGTAAATCAGGACCTGAGTCTGATGTATGGAGTATTGGCGTAATCACATACATTTTACTCTCTGGGCGTAGACCCTTTTGGGATAAAACTGAGGATGGCATTTTCAAAGAGGTGTTTACATGAAACACTACATTTGTTTTCTTTCTATTACCTTACTTATATAATCGCAATTCTATAATATCAATTCTTCTCAATAGGTATTACGAAACAAGCCTGATTTTCGGCGCAAACCATGGCCAAGCATAAGCACAAGTGCTAAAGATTTTGTGAGAAAGTTACTTGTTAAAGATCCTCGTGCAAGACTGACTGCTGCTCAAGCACTGTGTATGTTTCTTGTTCTTTCTTTTTTTCTTACTTATTTTTTGTTGTATTTTTAGGCCAAGATGGATAATTTGTTGGACTTGTACAGCACATCCATGGGTTCGAGAAGGTGGAAATGCTTCTGAGATACCTCTAGACATTTCTATTCTATCAAACATGCGCCAGTTTGTGAAATACAATCGCCTAAAACAGTTTGCTCTACGGGTACATAGTTTATTTCTTTTTCTTTTTCCCATTTTCATGATCACCCAGTGTTGCTAAATCCCAAAGTTGTGTTGCAGGCGTTGGCTAGCACTCTTGATGAAGAGGAGCTATCTGATCTTAAAGATCAATTCCATGCAATCGATGTAGATAAAAGTGGTGCTATTAGTTTAGAGGAAATGAGACAGGTATTTGTTGACTTCAAGTTTGTTTATTGATCAGTAAACATTTGTATCTTAAAATTGTTGCATTTGTCTAAATATAACTTGTCATTTGGTCAGGCACTTGCTAAAGACATCCCATGGAAAATGAAAGAATCGCGTGTTTTGGAGATTTTAGAAGCGGTAAGTGTGTCCTTATTTAACACATGAGTATGTGATGATAATCCTGTTCTTCCCCTTCGGTTATTGGAATGATTATTGCATTCATGTTCTCATCATAAAGCAAAGTAATATGTTGCCTAGCTAGTTTGATCTGGGTTCATCCACGTTTCTTGCAAGTATCTTTTATATTCTAGAGAAAATATTGGGAAACCAAAATTTTATCTATCTGGCTTCCATGACAGGTTACAGATTTTTTTTATCATCTCATTGATCTGGAAATATTGCTTGTGTTCTGTTTGAAGTCAAGTGATGAATAAAGAAAGGCTGGTTAATTTTTTATTCACTTTCCCCGAGATTTTGACTTATGAAATAAGGGAAATTTTAAATTAAAAACAAAAGATACAGAATATGCTGTTCTCTATTATTTGAGAAATATAATAATGAGTGGTTGAGTTTGGGTAACTATTCTTAAAATCCTAAACCAAAGCGAACCACATAATTTGGATCGTGAAATCTCGTGAACTGAAACCCATTGACAATCAAATGTTTAGAAGTCGACGAATTTGTATCTTTGTGGTTGAGGATTAGTCTATCTGACTTCAGAACTCAAATTGTACCAATTTAATTAACCTAAAAGCTCAAAATTTCCATATATGAATTTCATGACTTGGATGGTTTCTTATACGTTTTCATGATACAGATTGACAGCAACACGGATGGGCTTGTGGATTTCACAGAGTTTGTAGCTGCCACTCTCCATGTTCATCAGTTGGAGGAACATAACTCTGAAAAATGGCAACAATTATCACAGGCTGCATTTGAAAAATTCGACGTGGATAAAGATGGGTATATAACTCCTGAAGAACTCAAAATGGTACGCCATCGATTCATAATTCAAATACATGACAATCGTTTGCCATTGACTATTCAGGTCATTAAAAAAAACCCACACCAGATTTGAGTTTAAAATGAGTCTATTTTACATCTAAAGTGACTCTGTATCTCTCATTTCTTGTGCTGTCTATTGCCTTGTTGGTATACTTGAGTCACAATTGCTGTTCCAGGTTGTAGAACCTGGATGAGTGGATGGCTTGTCGCAAAATCTTGCAATTGACTTTTCAGCTCAAATGAGCTTCTAGCATTTCTGCACAGATTTTGGCACCTACTTTTGCTGGGTCCATAACATTTACTACAACATTCAATCCAAGCTTCTGACTTTTCTCAAAGTTTTTAAAGAACCCATATCAAATTGTAGTTGTATCTCTTTTTGGAAACAAACCCTTCTATTTCTGCTACTTATGCCTCCTGATCATTGACTTTTGCAGCATACGGGTTTGCGAGGCTCAATAGATCCAATTCTGGAGGAGGCTGATATGGACAAAGATGGGAGAATTAGCTTGCCAGAGTTTCGTAGGCTCTTAAGAACAGCAAGCAACCTCTCTAGCCCGACTGCACATAAAGGAGGTTTGCGTAAACTTTAGGTTTCAAAAAAAAAACAAAAAGCGAGAGAGTTCATATATATTTTCACGTGTGAATTGGTTTTCGTGTTGAGTGAAGAAATTTGCACTCTTTTTCACTAAGATCTCAAAGCTGCCATTTTCATAGACCTCTGCTCGATTTCATGTTGCAACATGGAGAAAAGGCGGGTGGGCATCAAGGCGAAGTTTTATCTGGAACATGTTTTTTACTATGTATGGAAGAACATAGTTAGTATAGTCATGTTTCTTCTGTGTGCATGTAAAGTTGTACTTGTACCGTTAGTCACAGACACAAAACAGCCACCTTGGGCTGCTTGGGTTTTGGAACTTGCAGGCTTTGATCAAGCTTCTTTCGAGTTACAACCACCACCCTGAAATGGCTGTTATGTCCATTTTCGGTGCCTGTGATTCTTGGTACATACCAAAAACAAGTGATGTGATATAAAAATAAAATAAAAAAAGCTCTTTAAAGCAGTGAATCTTGTATAACAAGTTAATAACATCAAATTAAAAGGAACTCAGGACATAATAATATGCTAACCTTTGCATTCAGAGACTTTAATTCTATTCACTGCAACAATATCAAGATGTGTTTCATTAGATTATTTCTTTCTTAATAAAGGATAAACAATAGAAGAATTAGTTACATTTTTCTTCAGGAGGTTTGATCAAAGTTATGGTTTTGGCCTTTGGGTCTACATTTTTCTTCAGAGGGGGAGTGTTTCTAAGTTTTTTTTTAAAATAAATAAATATCATCTAAATGATATAAAATCAACAAAAAATGATAAAATGAATAAATTAATAGGACTAAACTTGTTAAAAATACAACCCAAAGATCAAATCCGTAATTTTGACCAAGCTATATATAGGATCTAAGCATGAACTAGGAAACCTATGTTGTAGAGTATGGTTAAAGCTGAATCTTGTCAAATAAAAACTAGTTATCGTCCGAGTGCTTATAAACAACCATACAACGTAAACAAGTATCTTCCACCTCCGTGGATAGGGCCGGACAATTCAGACCTGCATAGTCTTCATCTAATGCTATTAGTGAAAATTTACATTGTTAATCATAGTTGAAAGTGAAAGAGGTCATAGGAGGAAAAAGGGAAAAGCCAATATATCTTCATGGTTTTTAAAGAAATGAAGCTCTTCTTGACAGGTAGAGAGATTCTTAATTTGAAAGAAAGCAATCTTGCTTTTATTACTTGAAGGTAAACAAAGGTTTTGCTTTTACTAAAAGTTGTTGGAAAAAGAAAAGGTATGCTTTCACTGATGATGTGAAAAGAGAGTAATTTTTCCTTATTGTTCACTTATTTTAGTTTACATATTATAATACATGTACATATGTTCTCATTTCACTTTTCTTTTCTATACTTCACTTTTGTTTGCTATATAACTTAAGGCCATGCTCTATTTTGGTTATTGACACTTATTTATTTAAATTATGATAATATTTATCTATTAATTTTGTAGTTATATAGTTTTCTATATTATGGTTATCTAGTTTAGGAATTTGAATTGTTTCCTTGTCTTAATGGATTTCCAGGTTGTAAATAGGGGGTTAGGGCCGATTTGGTGGAAGGAGAGTTTTTTAGTATTTAGGCTGCGTTTGCTTTTAGAAAAATCTTTGATTTTTTTAGAAAATTTTTCTAAGAACCTGAAAATTAAAAAACATGTTCACTTGCACATTTTTCCAAGAAAACAGAAAACTCCTTTACTTTTCCACATTTTTCCAAACTTTCATACCTTTTCAAACAAACATTTCAACCAAACATGTTTTTTATTTTTTTTTGAAAAAGTAAAACTCCGTCCCTTCATATAAACACGTTTTTTATTTTTTTCAGAAAATGAAAACTCCACCATTTTTCACAAAAAAACAGAAAATTTTTCTCCAACTAAACACAGGCTTAGTTATTTTCTTTGTTTTGAAGATCTCATGAGTCTCGAATATCAGACCCTTTTGTATCTATACGCATCCAATTAAGGATGTGTCCTATCCTATAATTGATTATCAATTTGATATTTTGATTCATATATTATACTACTAACAACTCATGAAACTCATTGTTTTTCAAGTGAACGTGTTACTTTTTTAATTAAATTCGTACTGATATTTGCAAGTAAAAACAAACATAAAATGATACAAAGAAAAATACACATGAACATGTATAAGACATGAATGCATGATTATTATGAAATGTATTCAGGTACTTTTGCTTTCAAAAGCTGCAAGCTTATGTATGAAAGATGCATTGAGTAACTTGATCTTTGTTTGCAGTAGGAACTAAAGATTAGTTATCAAGAAGTTACTAATGAAGGCTTAATAAACCTTTTTCAAGACTTAAGATAACATACATAACATAATGAGGATGGAACTTTTATTATTTATAATAACATCGTTCTTTTAACTATTTATAAATTTATTTTTGTCGGTGACTTTATTGTGTTACCGGTGACTAAAAATCCTTTATCCGTTGCTCTATGAAAGTTAAGTTTAGCTGCACCAAACCGTAGATAATGGCTATTTTGCACATTCCAAATGATATAATACAGACCAAGGGCATAAGAGTCCTTTCTAGTGGCTCCTTGCCGAGGTTACAACCTACAACATAGTTCAATGGTCAGAAAGACATCTTTGTTGCAGCATGAACATGTTTTGCCACCTTCCCTTCCT
Source organism: Drosophyllum lusitanicum (assembly GCA_032274825.1). Taxonomy (NCBI): domain Eukaryota; kingdom Viridiplantae; phylum Streptophyta; class Magnoliopsida; order Caryophyllales; family Drosophyllaceae; genus Drosophyllum; species Drosophyllum lusitanicum. The sequence goes on from JAUEJL010096896.1 coordinate 9,154, forward strand.
TGCTTACAAATCGTAAAGAGCGCCGTCTATCCTCAGATTTCCATTGGGGGTGGGCCTGTTTGTCTTTTCGAATCAAATCTCGATTCCCCTCTCGCAAGGGGAATCAAACAAAATATTTGAGCCAGGCAATTCCCCTACACTCTTTCCCTCCTTGTATCGCACTTAAGATCCTTTTGAATTGAGGTTAAACAGTCATGATCTCTCACAAACATAACAACGGAACCTTTTTGTCCCTTTATAGAGTCCGCCTGGGACAAATAGACCGGAGAAAAAAGAAAGACAAAAGATACCATACCCCAAGTGATGTTAGCCAATTAGTGGCTCGGTTTGCAGAGTCCATGAAACAAGGAGACTGACATGAGGAGCTTGATCGATGGTTTCTGAGCCAACTAAGGCCCCCGAACTTGCCATTAATCCCATCTGTTTTCCACCACACTATTTGAAGAAGTTTGTCTGCTGCTTGAACAACCCCCTTCAGGTTGCTTCCCTTTTTTATCTCCAACTGATGACTCCTGCACAAAAATCAAATCCAAACTATCATATATACCTCTTCTTTTAAAAAACCAAAAAAAAAAAAAAAAAAAAAAACTAGGGTACTTACTATTTACCTGACCAGATCTTGATCCCGGGGTTTTAAGTTCTAATTCTGTTACCACATCACTACCAGTATCTCCTTTTTCATCATTGCTACCCCTAAAATGATCAGAGGACTTGCTCCCATGTTCTTGTTTGCTTGAACAACTATATGAGGTATGTGCATACACGGGAATAGTTTGATTGGGATATGTCATAAAAGCCGGACCAGAAGTAGGAACAGCGCCAGGCGGATTATGAGTTGTGAAATATGGAAATGGGTGAACTGGGACCGGGCCTGCAGGGATGGATAAACCAACCGGAAATGAGTAGGGTGGTGGCATAACAACTGGAGAAGGATTGATGGCACCCCATGGAAACATAACCCCTGCTCTTTGCTGATACTGTGCATTAAGATTTTCTATATCGGTTTTCAGTGACGATTTTTCCTCTCTGAGTTCATTTTTCTCCTGTGTTAACTGTTTTATAAAAGTCAACCAATTAAAGTTTCATACTAGCCAATGTATCATGTTTATAAGGTGAAGACTCGTTACCTCGCATGATTCTTCAAGTAGTGCTGCACATTCGACTTTTAATCTGTTAACTTTGGTTGTCAGATCCTTTACCGCTTGGATGGTGTCAATAATAATACTTGCCTTGTCATTTTTCGGTCTATCTGGATCTGCACATTGGATAAATTGAGGTCAAAGGTGGCACCTTCAACCCATTTACTTGAAAATTGGTATATTTGGATTATTTGTAATAACATAATACATTAATTATGTGTAAAATTCAAAAACAAAAAAACCTTGACGGATCAAGCCAACCCGTTTTGACCTGTGTCAAATATGATCTGTTTTGACTCATGCCCATTTAACCCGTTACTTAACCGTCTAAGCCACCCATATTGCCACCCTTCAATAGGTGTGATCTTTAAACAACTAAATCGATCGTTAGATTAACATAGACGCACAATTACATGGTGTGTAAAGTTTCAACCTTTAGACTCGCAAGATACAATTAAGATCCATAAAACTACAAGTCTACAAGTATGATGTCAAGCAATTAATGGCATATAAAAATAAATTGAGATGAATTGCAATCAACTCTTTTTACTATAACCCCAAAATACAGCTCTTATTAATTATAGTCAAATATGGACCATTAATGGGGCAGGGCAAGTAATAATTAAAGAATTGTTATGTTATTACCGAGTAGGTTTCCCAGTTCAACGAATTGCTCATTCAGCCTGTCCCTCCTTATCTTTTCACGGTCAGCCTTCTGAACTTTCCTAGCATCACTTGTATCTTTCACTTCCACTTCAGTAATTTCCCTGCTTGGAATCCAAAATATGTGAGAAGGCGAGAGTCCAGAACAAGTAAAATGGAATAGTTTCTTGTTCCATGGATTTGAAGATTTATACAAACTAATTATATGTTATTTAAATACTAAATCAATGTGTCATTAACAACACTGCAACTGCTTGCTTAGTTGTCAAGTTAATTTTTTTGGGATACAATGCTATAAGCCAGACAAATCCCTCACACACCATTGATCTTGTTATACTTTTCAATGTCTTCATGTTCTTCTGCTATCATTCTCTATGGAAATTTAGTTCCAAATCTAGCAGATTTTTATTGATAATACTTGATCCTTCAAATGAGAGAAAGGAAGAAACGGAAGCGCAGAAATATAAAACATTAGAGGCTGAAGAATCACAAATAAGCATATGTTCTTAATTGTAGCCAAAAGTTAAAGCAGATTTGCTAACGTCTGAACAAAAAACATGGAGAATTTTAGAAGTTCGTATACAAAATGCATTTGAATCCAATAATTCACAATTACCCTTCATCTGTCCAGCACTGATGTGGCGTGACCATAAAGACGAGTTCATGACTAAAGAAGCACTCGTAAATTTGAACAATTTCACATGATTAGATCTACTACACTATCCTTTCTTTATAATGCAGCAAAGTAAAACCAATAACTGAAACATGATAGAGTTATTGTATGTGCTGTCATATGCATAAACATTCATGGATAGAAACCTCTTATATTTTACCACTCTCTAATCCTTAATCTGTCATGAGATCTTTGATTGGACATCCAAATACCGCATGGCTGCCTAAATGTTTGCAGAATCTAAAGTCTGACAAGGAGAAGCAATGAGCAAGCTACATACACGATTCAAGAATCAACTACTCTTCATCTAAATGTGCAAACACTCTACAAAATACTTCAATAGTTAGAGCCTAGAGGACAAGAACTCTATCTTTTATTAGTTAATACTTCATAGGGCTTATACACGTTATCATTTACTAGGCTCTATTCATCCAATGGTTCACAGTTATTAGAAGCAAATGTCAAAGTGTAAAGAAAATATATAATCATACTTCCACTACTCTGCGATCATTAACTCATTACCATCTCATCATTGACTTGAAAACTTAAATCACCATTTAATCCCAAACTTAAAAAGATAAACTTGTGAATAAATCATGCGTTAGATACGTACATGTTACCATGAATCACAAGGGAGCAATATCTGCAGCAAACAGTAGCTGACTCCAAATTAATTAATGAAGTAAATACGAAAAGGAAATACAAACAAACCTTTGGTCGTCAGGGAGAATATGTTGATGTTGATTTTGATGAAATTCAAGCTTGGGTTTCCAATGATCCATGTAGGAGGTGATGTTAGGGTTTGTTTCTTCCTGGGGATTTTAATGAGGAAGAAGACAAAGATAAGAGAATTAAGAGGGAATTGTGTCATGTGGCATTAATATTATCATTGTTGTCATTGTTTGCAGGAAGGAAATGCCAATGCGGCATGTGCCCATCCAACCAATATGATTCCATTGCTGTTAGTGATTCTTTTTCTTTAATTTTATAGCTTTCCTGCAACCAATAATACATCGTTATATCAAAGTAGTCTTTTGGTAACGCTTAATAGACTAATCATAAATCAATTTGTGTTCTTAGACACTAATCGGATCACTTCCGTAAAGTGGTGCGGAGAGATGACAACACATGTCATGTTTTTTTGTCGTTTCATGTTTTAAAACTTGTTTTTTAAATTGTAATATTTGTTTCCTTTAACATGACTTAAGTTATTTAAATAAGCGAGATGATAAATGATTATTCTAAATTAGTGAACTACTTATAACTTTGGATCATTAGGATTTATTGGCTTTAAGAAGTGTTTATAATCCTTATTGGACTCTTGTTGTAATTGGATCATTAAAGAATGGAATGCTAAATGAATGTCTTAGTTAATTGGTCCCTTTCATTCATGGATCAATATTCAATAGGTAATGATTAAGATTTGAGACAAGCAAAGTATAAATACCCAATTTAGGGCACTATTTCCTAGACAACACTGTAGCCGACATTGTTGTGTGTGTGGAGCCTTGGTATTGCCGAGATAGAGAGGAGGCTAAATCAACATCATCATCTTCGCAAATTGTTATGAAATTTGAATCGGGGAACAGCCTTATTGCGCCTAATCGAAGGTAGTGGTACTGGGGAAAAATCAAAAATAGTAGGGAAGGATGAATCGAGAACTGAATATATATATATGCAATCATAAATCAGTCTTATATATATATATATGTATGTATATATGTATGTATTTAGTTATAATTGCAAATTGTAAAAATTAAGGGGGTAACTGGGTCATGGGCCAAGGCCTTTAAATGGGTTCCGGATTTGCAGTTTGATGTCAGGGGGTGAATCTTACCTTTGTTATTTGATGTGCGTATAGCGTACCAGTTTTAAATTTATAAATCTGAGTTATTTAGCACGATTACAACACAAATAGGCAAGAGAACCTAATCGTATCGTAATATAGTAAATAAGTACGGGTGTCGAACACTTGGGGAAC
>JAUEJL010096907.1:0-13609 GCA_032274825.1 Drosophyllum lusitanicum
GTTTAAGGGTTTTGTACTTTTGTTTGACGGGTTTTATTGTCCTAAAATGTCACTCTCTTATTTGAATTCATAATCTTATTTTCAAATTTTAAATTTCAAGTATTAAAGAAGATTTTAAAATGTTATAGTTTTACCTATAAACAGGTCATACGGGTCATTTTCGGGTTGACCCTAACCCGACCTATTTATTTTTGTGTCGTTTTCGTGTCAACCTGCTTTTGACCTGTTTCGGATTTGTGTCACTTTTTCGTGTCGGGTTTCAGATCGACCCAGAAAATGCTAGCCTTACAAAAAATTGGACTAAATTGCCAAACATCGAAACTTCAGAGGTGGAACTGTGGAAGTCTCAAATGTCAAAAATGGGGTTTCGGCTTCCTAAAATCCTACTCTCTCAGAGCTCGCATCTCCCCATTTCTGTCTCCGTTTCAAGTTGTTTGGATATCTGTTGCCACACATACAAGGTAAAAATTCAAAATCTAGATCAAAAGAAATTTTTTTCCCGGTTTTTAAGTATATAAACTGTTGAATCTTACTGATTTTAATTAGGCAGGGAATACTCGTTGATATTCATCTTTATTCCATCAATAATGGCTGGCGCTGCCAACAACGACAACACGCCGGCCGCCTTAGACAAGGATCAGGTAATGGCGTTAATGAATATACATTCTCTTTGAATGTGTTGAGTAATTCGATAATTTTCTAAACAATATGTATGTGTTTTGAACATGAGCTTTGCGTAATCTACTTTCGCAACTAATGAAGATTGGCATTGGATGACTCTAGGTCCTTGTTTTCTGAATTTGAATTATTGTTGCTGTAAGAAAATTTGATATAACCTAGGTTTGAATTTCTAACGTGTTACGATCCAACCTCAAAGTGGTCATGCAATTTACGCTTGTGGTGAAGAAACATTATCAACTAGTTATGGTCAATGTCTTCTTAACAATTTTCTTTTACAAACCTATAATTATTACTTTAATTTAACGATCACCAATTTGTTTTGCATATTTGATTCTGAATTGTGCCTTCTGATAAAGTGGTATTCATTGTTATCTGCCAAATTAGGGGACTGCAATTAGTCCCATAATGGAGAGGATGATGCTTATTGCCTTATTGCTCTTTTCTGTGATTTCAGATATTTGGGATGGCAGAGAAGGAGATGGAGTATAGGGTTGAATTGTTTAACAAGTAAGATCCTTAATGCTATGCAACTTTTGGCTTCATATAATCATATGCAAATGTAAGATATTTGATATTCCTGTTGTGAAATTGTGAATGAACCTTTATGCTAAAGTAGAGACAGGAAATTACTGGCATTTTTAACCTTTGACGGTGTTAGCTAGAGGATAATGCGTTTTATCCAACAAATAAGAGGTTAGGAACCCTTGCCAATCATTATAATAGTATTATGATGGATCATGGATGGTCACTCTGGTGGTAGTCTTTGTTCACCATAATCCCTATTCAAGTTTCTAGTAGAATGAACCGTGTAGATAATTTGATTTAAGCAAAGTATTGCCACTATGTGCATGATTACATATAGCATATTTGCTTTGGGTCTTAATGTCAAATTGATACAGTCACATTGGGGTCGGAGTTATCAAAGGCGCAAGTAGAGGGGGCTGCTGGTTATTTGCTTATTTTTATTCTAAGTAATTATCTTTCTATTTTAAGAAAAGTATTAGTTGCCTAATCTTGCGATTAGGGTTAGGTTTTTTATGGGGGCCGGCCACCCCAATGTATTCATGCTGTTTTTTTTGCTGTTTGTCATCTTGACATTGGGAGATCACTGGTTCTCGAAATCCAGGAGTTATCAATAAGCAGCCGACTAACGGTACGTTTTGACCGTTAGTTCCCTTCTACCAATTTGATTCTTATCACAAATACAAATAGCAGTAGTTACAGTACTTACTCAAAGTTTCTAGCAAGCATCAAGCAACTGTAATGTCTCCTCACTGTGATCATAGAAATAACTATGTCAACCATGATTAATTAATTAAACTTTCTTGGATCTTTACTTTATGTTGTATGTATATTTTTTGATGAATTTCAAGAGTTAAAAATTTTATGTTTTGCTGCAGGCTAACTCACACATGTTTCGCCAAGTGTGTTGATAAAAGGTATATTCTCTTCATGAAACAGTGGGTTCAGTGATCAGTAACTCCCAGTTAGGACTTAACATATCTGTTCATATGTATATCATCGACAAATGGCTTTTCCAAGTGTGATATAGAATATCCTAATTGCTGTTAGGTATAAAGAGGCCGAACTAAACATGGGTGAAAATAGCTGCATTGATCGCTGTGTTTCAAAATATTGGCAGGTATGACTTTTGAAACTGTGTTGACTTGCCTGCACATCAGAAATTTCTCTAAGACATTTAAACTGTTAAGAACAATTTGAAGGATGATACTTGACTTTTCACTGCAAACTAACCCTTATCTCTGCATAAATGCCAAATATGCATTTGGAAAGGGATAGTTTTTTTGGGATTGAGTTGGTATCCAATTCATCCTGTTGACAACAATTTTCACTCTTTTTTTTTCAAGTTTATTTTTCCTGTTAGCCACACAACTTCTTTTTTGAAATTTCTAGGCCTAGTTGAGGGGTGTGCTCCTTTGTTTTGTTTTCAGGTAACAAATCTCATAGGTCAGCTGCTTGGTTCGGGTAAGCCACCAATGTAAATCTTTGGTCTTCGTCAATTTATGTTGAGGATTCTTTGAGTTTGTGAATATCACAACTACATTTATAGAGTGCACTTTTATTTTTTGGAATTAAAGTATAAATTACATGAACTACTTTACAGTGAATGTCACGTTTCTGCTGTATAATCCACTTATGTTGAGGGACCCATGCTTGTCATGCAATTTATAATTTGAATTAGTTAATTCGGAACGGTTTTGATGAGGCATGGATTCACAAGCTTTGGCGAGCAAATCCCAGATATGTTATTGTGTAGTACCCATATTCTAGGGGTGTGCACGCGTCAGTTTGATTTGGTTTTTGCATAAAACTGAAATGTTTGGATTTTGGTAAGCCAAAACTGTTTGGATTTGGTTTTCTCATGGATTGGTTGTTGGTTTTCCATCTATTTTTGGTGTTAATTTTGTCTTTGCCCAGCAAACAATAAATTATTAAAATTATCGTGAGTCTGGAAATGAAGTATTAACATTTATTCAGACATTTAGTATAGAACTGTATATGATTAAATAGGCCGCAAAAACATAATCAAACAACTTTTAACATTAAAATATAGTAAACACATCTGAACATAATTCAAAACAACTCAAAAACACCATAACATAAATGAGAACTAAATTCTCATTTGATAAACTTTCTCGTTTCGTATGAACCTTTGAGGACGCAAATAAATGGAGTATACTAAATGTAAGTTAAATCAACCCCAAATCAGAATAACAAAGGCAATCAAATAGTACAGGTTCAAACATATACGAGGCCCAGAGCAAAAATAAAAATAAGTGTCCTTCCTAAAATTATTAAAATATAATAAAATATATAAGTAAATTACAAAAATCACTCCCCTAGTCATTATTCTCATTTATCTCTTACTTTATTATTTTAAAAGATTTAATCTTTGTTTGATCCATCGGTGGCGAAAGAAAACCCGCCTGCAGCAGCGGTAGTAGTCGTTGTCGATTCTAGAGGCCCAAAATGTTGAAACTGCTGCAAAAGAAGTTGTGTAGCCGGAGCCGGTGAAAGGTGTTACGGTGGAAGACGAGAAGCAAAATGTTACCGCATCGACATTATTATAGGAAGAAACCGATTTTGTGGGTGAACTTGATTTATAGAAGAAGTTTAATTGAAAGTTTGATTGTGCTTTTAGGAGGGTCAATAGCTACAACGAGGAAGAAGAGTGAACAATAAAGGCCAATGAACATATAAATTTTGAATGTTGCTTTGTTACTTTTAATGCATCCTTTTGTTACTTTTTATCTCATTTCTCCTTAACGATTGCATTACTGCAAAACTTATTTTATCATAAAATAAATATATATACATACATACATTGATAAAAATAGGCCCTTAGAATTTTTGGGTCCTGAGCAGCCGTCTCGCTTGCCCATGCCCAGGGCCGGCCTTGCAATCAAAACAAAACAGAAAGAACATGAAAACGGGTTTAGCAGGCATGAAAAACCTCTCCAAAGTAAAAACCACAGGACTAGAATCTAATACCACCATGAAGAAACAATATAATAATAAGTCTTTTCTAAATAAAACTAGAGGCATATAATGTTAAGTTATATGTTTGAGTTGCGCTCTATTCTTTAATCGTGAATACTCGTGTCTAAGTCTGAGTTCTTAGTTTAGTACATTGTATTAGGTTTATGTTAAGTGTAGTTTAGTCTTTTCGTCCTTTTTAGGATTTCCCTCTTGTAATGAAACCTTGTTATACTTTGGATGCAGATGTTTCTTTCGTGACTTATCTTAAAACTCGATCACCATAATCACACTATGATCACCAAGACATAAGACAAAGCGGTTGGTAATTATGTTTAATCCTCTAGGGCATCCATGATGCCTTCCTGAACAAGCATCACCCACATCTTCATCCTCCACGGGCCGAAATCATTCTTCCCATCGAACTCTCTACTTCAAACCTCATATTTCCTATCTCTGCAACTAATTTTGACAATTAATAACTTTCTATAAAAATCTCTAATCGAAATTTCCAATTGTCAGATCATAGATCCATGTTTGTTGGACCTACAATCCTAAAAGCATGTCAATGACTTAAATAATGTTACAGAGAGAACTAGCACACACAACAAAATGAATCTGCAGCCAACTTTGATGATTAATAACCTTCCGTATAAATATTTAATAAGAAATCCCAACAGTTGATCTTAGATCTATGTGATTTGGACCTACAGTCCAGTTATCTTGACTATCCAATGGTGAACTAAGAGTCTAAGACTGTTATTCTTCCCAACACTGCACAGAAATGCACAAACGATAAAAACAAAATTTTCTTTTTCTCTTGTAGTATTGTCGATTTCCTCTCCAAATGAAGACACCGTATTCTTACAACTCTCTATCACATGCACAAGAAATCGCAAGAACATGAAACTTTATCTTGATTGTAAATTTTTTATTGAACCAACCTTACAACTAATCCTTGATGCAGATGGAAAAGAGAGAAAACACAAGTCTTATTTATATATGAGACCATCATTGTTCTCCAAGAGATATCCCTGTTTTACAAGAAATCTAATCCTGATATAAATTATAACTAATACAAATCTAATCCAAGACTTATCCATGATTTAATTATGAAGTTACACATAAATCATTGATCTAGTAATTATTGTTATATACATAACATAACAATTGTCTTTGAAGTGGTTTATCCCATTTTTAACGGGAAAAAGGATGTGGCAGATTTAAACACCCATGATAGGTGTTTCAACACTCACAAACACTTAAATAAGTAAATGATTAAATAACTAATATACCTCTCATTTAAAGGGTTTGTGAGTGTGAAAACTGAAAACAACTATCTTAAATGCTGCTAGAAGCATATATCTTACAAAGACCAAGGCCCGTTTTTAACAAAGTTCCCTTGTAACATATTTATTTTTTCTAGGGTACAACGTTTGAAGTAGTTTGTCATAAAGTAGATCTTCTAATTACTTAAACAATCTCTTTTGACACTTACAAATTTAAGAATCACACCTTCCCATTACATCAAGACATAGTAGCCTGTGAGGAACTACATATAACCAAGCATTCACATCAAATCCCTTTTGTGCACAAACCCAATCATAAAAGATATCAAATCAAGTGTATATTTACATCATATTTTCTAGATGACAGAAATCAAAATCCTTCCAAGTTTCAGTTTCTTTTCGTTTTTGCCTCCAATATTGAGCCATCTTTAAGCATTTCCCGAGCATCGTTCTCCATTCCTAGGCTAAACAGAGCAGCAGCTTGGAGATAAAGTGCGATCGACCAATCTGGTGACGCCACCTGGGCTTGCATTGCATCTCCCAACGCTTCTTGTCCTTTGTTGTTCATCAAATAGCACAAACACCTTCTTGCATACACAGTTGGGGAAACCATTGTTCCATTCTCAATGAACTGATCAAAACAACCAAATCTTAAACCTCACAATCTGGAAATTGACTTCAAAATTAATCATTTGCTAAATTTTCATTTACTCATATATTGATGATGGTAGATAAGCACTTACACCTGTATATGATTCAATTGCAGAATTGAAGTCCTTGGTTCGGAAAGCCGTGTCCCCACGTTTCCTACCATTCAAAGCATCCTGTAACTGACTTGTCCACACTTGGAAGGAGAGCTGCAATAAAACAAACACAAAAAATTGCTTAAGACTATTCAATAAAAACTCACCCGGATTTAAGTAATCTCATAATAAAGAGACCTCATTTGTAGCCCCCTCATCGTCCTTGTATCCAACCTTTTCCAGCATCTCGTGTATGGCAGTTAGATCCATTCTCGAGCAAGCTTCCCCAAATGGTGATAACGATTCTGTTTGTTTTCCATTTTCCGCAGGGGATGGGTGAGTAATTTCCATCAAGACAAGGGATGAAACCTACATTAATGTAACTAAATCAGATCATTCATAAATTTTAAGTAAATTATGAGCCAAGTATCCGTCATTAACTTGCACGAAACACACATACCTCTGTTTGCTTCTGAAGAGAAGTTAGGGACGTGACAATCGATTTTGCATTGGGCCTTTCACGAGGCTCATATTGCAAACAGCGTGAAGCTATTTTTACTAACTCAGCCCCGTCGTCATTAGAGAATTCACCCTCTAAACATGAATCTGTTAGCATTTGAAAATTCTTTTCGCGTATTAAGTCGAGCGCCTGCAAACACAAACAGAATTGTAAAGATATGATTACCTTTATCATCTTTTGTAACTGAAAATTGAGTAGTTAAGAAGCTCACGTGGCTTGGGGGAATGTGTTTTCCACTGAGCAGATCAAGCAGTATAGTCCCAAAGCTGTAAATTACACTTTCTGCTATTACTCTACCTGCGGTATGGTTTAAAAAACAACTAACTTTACTATATATCTATTTCTATCAGAATGTATATCTCTTGTATGGCCAATTGTTCTACCTGTTTTCATATATTCGGGAGGTGTGAAAGCTAAGTTTGTGCTGTAGCTTTTTCCATCTCGGCTATTCTTCATTAGTCCAAAACACGAGAGCCTGGGATTGCAATCCTGTCAATTTACAACTCTTGTTAAATAGAATATAAATGACAGAGTATTAACTAACCATTTTTTGGTGAAACCTGTTCATAAAATCAGAAACGTTGTTACCTGATCAAACAATATTCTATAGGTGTTAAGATCATGGTACAGGGATCGTCCTTTGCTGCTGCAGTACTCTAATGCTTGTGCCAAATATAATGCCACTCGTAACCGCATAGCCCACTTCAGTGGCTGGCTTTCCCCTAAATTCATATAGATATAAGTTTATGGATGTCAACAAGATTAAACGAAAAGGGAGCAACGATTTTCAGTACATAGCCAAGTAAATTATAAAAATTTGTCTGTAAAATTCAAAAACTGCTAGGAGAACTAATAACCAGCTCTCCAAGTTAGCAAAATCTCAGTAGATGCTTTTACAAAATTCAAAGACTCACAATGAAATAGATGCCTAGATAAAGTTTCATTAGACATGAACTCTGCCACCAACAATCTCTCATCTCCTTCATAGCAGCATCCCAACAAATTTGCTAACCTTTGGCTCCTAAGTTGCCCAACTGCTTTTGCTTCTTCCTAGAAACACAATTTTACTTAAGTAATCCATTGATATACTTGATGCATGCATATAAGATCACATTTAACAAATGCTATATACATGATACATGCTTGCATTATTATATATACTAACATTTATCAGGAAGTTATGAACAGTAACTTCCTGATAAATGGTTATATATTATGTTTTCCAAGAAATACACAAACCAGTGTTTGGGCGGGTTGGTAAGGCATCTATATTTGGAGGCAACAGGTCAGGAGTTCGACTCCACATCTACGCATATTTATTTGATTTTTTTATAATTTCATTTGTTATTTCTTTTATAAGTTTAGTATTAATGCTTAGTGTAAATATAAGCATATATTCGTGACAAACTCATTTTTATCTACATACGATATAAATTTTATCGTGAAATAGTATCAATCTAAATATGTAATATTTCAGTGATAAATGTTACTATATATAATAATCGTGTGTATGCGTATGATGTTATTAAAATATGCTTCAAAACCTAAAATGTTCCCAATCCAAAATAGACAGCGGAATGTACGCATGAATAACAGAACAAACTTTTATCATATTTTCAATCCTAATTGATTGAATTTTTCCACTTTATTTTAAATTTATGTAACTAAAGTAAATAATATAAATTTCAAGCAAGTGATTCGCAGCGGGTATGAAAACCTCGTTAACATAATATGCATGCACATATGCATAGAAGATGCATAAAAAGATCAGAGCTTTGCTTATATCACCCGATCCCAACCCCAAATAACCACCAAAATGTCAAGAATTAACAAAATCTAGTTTTCATAAATAAACGGCAAGAGGGATGTTGCATAACATACAAGGAATTGACGAGTATCAGGCCAAGCAGACTTGTTAAACCGCTTAACAGCGATCAAACGATCATCATCAGGTAGCTTTCCTTTATACACAACATTGGGAGCCTTTTCACCATGCTCCGAGACAACATTTTCCACAGAAAACCCACAAGTCGCAGCTCTAAGTTCGTCTAATTTGTACTCCTTGAAAGACGGCAACTTTAGCTTATCATTCTCGCCACTGCAGTTCTCTGAAACATATCATCGAACAGATTATCTACATTAACAAAATATGAGCAAACACATTAAATTAAGGTTCAAATTTGACATACCAGGATCAGAGGAACGAGGAACCTTGGATTTCAAACGACACCACCCACATAAAGAACAAGAATAACGAGCTCCCATTTACAGAAAGCACAAAAATAAACCACTGTTTGAGCTACAGAAGCAGATTCTTGAATGTTTTTTTTTTATCACCCCTTATTATTTTTAAGAAGTCAGAAAAAGATATGTTTTTTTGTGTGTAAAAGTATCCAAGGGTTTGAAAAATGAAAAGGGGTTGTGTCATATGCATAAAAATGAATGATTAATGTGAGAGAAAATGAGGAAAAAGGAGTGATGATGGTGGGATAAAACAACAGTGTTATTTCTGTAAACCAGAGATTGGATTCCCTCTCTCCTTCTCTCTACTCATTCTCCTGCCATAATTAATGGGTCCATCAGTTATGTGTGTATGAAATGTGTGTTTACAAACGTTTTTGTTTCTTTTTTTGTGTTTTCAACTTCTAACATGGGTTACAATGATATAGTAGTTTCATGGTTCGTACATGTACAAGGTAAGTTTTAAAAAGAGTTAAATATAATTGAACCCCTAAACTTTATACGTAAAAATGGTTTAGCTTCTAAATTATTTTAACAAATGTTTTAGTCCTCAAACTTTTCATACTAATTAATTTAAAGCTTAATCTAATTTTACTTACTCATTTTCATCCCTGATTAAAACAAAATTACCGGCCCAACCGGTAAACTCATGACAAAGTGTCCTTCATGATAAAATGTCATCTTGATTACTATAAAAAAACTCTCGATTAAACCCTAATTGGGTTGGAGGGAGTCGGCCGTTGTCTGTCCATGATTAATACTCACGATTGTTGGTTGGTAATTGCACTTCGATTACAATTATGTTTGTCTAAACCCTAGTCGATTGTTGGTCGGCATTTGCGATTGTTTTTTTGTTCTCGATTAACACTCAAGATTGATGTTTGGTGTTTGAACTGGTTCTTTGGGTTGCCCTTCTTTTCATTCGATTGTTATTCATTTGATTACCATTTGCATTGGTTCGTAGGATTACCGTTTGTTTGATTCTCGATTGCTACTTAGACTTGTTATAGCAGGTCAAGGTTAGAGATTAAACTTGTGTTTCAAAGGTTTAGTAACTTGCTATAGCAAGTCACGTGGTTAAAACAATTTATTGTAACAATTTTGGGGATTAAACCATTTTTAACTATAAAGATTAAGGGTTAAACCATATTTTACCCTTTTAAAAAATCTAAAACATTTAATATGTAATAAAACATAAATAAAATGTCTAAAACAATTTAAATAAACAGAATCATATCCATAGAAAACTAACTAATAAAACAAAATATTTATCAAATGTTCAAAGATCGAATTAAGACGGATTTACATATTTTCAGTAGTACTTATTTCAGTATTTGTATACTACATTCATAGTTTTATTTGTTAGGTGACTATCATCGTCACAAAGATGAAACCTTTAGGGAATTAGGTATATCCATCTTAAAAATGATATGAAAGTTGACCTTAATATATATTATTTGAACTGAAATATGATACCTCCACAGTGTTTAATATTGATACCATGTACTTATTTATGTGTTCAGCATTTTCATTTGTTAGAAGAAAATTCCCCTCTCTCAAAATTAATCAAAAAGATGTTCATTGATATCTTGTAATCATTTATGTGTTTAGTCTCTTCATTTGTTAGACACTCAGTATGATACATAGTTAGTCATAATTATTTTTACAAATGTATAATTATAAAAAACATAGTATATTAAAAATTAGAATCAAACATATAAATATAAATAATTAACACTTCTTACTTTAAAAATCTTAAGAATTATTTTAAAACATAATTTAATCATAATTTGTCATTGTTATTACACAAATCTCAAATTATAAATTATAAAGAATACATAAATCATCTTATTAGCTGATAATAACATTGTCCGATGTTATACTCATAACCTCCTTTTTTAACATGTAAAACTCTGATTGGTTAATCACAAATAGTGTGTTTATTAAAACTATTACACTTTAATCAATATATTATTATGAAATCATTGACATCAAAAAACAAATCGACAGTTTAATGTTGTATGATTATGTCAATGGAAAAGATAACCGACTTAGGGATTCACAAACATAAACTATCTTATAAAAAGATATTATACCTCACTAATCTATAGTAGATATATATAATCTTATATACTCAAAATCAAAAATACGACATAGAAAAGGATTGTTGATTTAGTGATTTATAACATAAAAATTACCCATAAATAAGCTCACTAGTTTAGAGTTTTATAAAAAAGATAAGCAAGAAAATACGTAGAGTTGTAAACGAACCGAATGAACACGAACATGGGCTTGTTCGTGTTCGTTCGTTTAACTTTAGCAAAACAAATAAATGAGAACGGATAAACGAACGAAACTGTGTATTCATGTTCGTTCGTTTAACTTTAGCCAAAATAAATGAACACAAACGAACGAACACATATACAAATATAATAAAAACACAACATTATTAGATATAAGCAAATACTAACTATATATATGTGTGTGTGTGAGGGAGAGAGAGAGAGAGAGAGTGTGTGTGTGTGTGTCAAGTAGACTCAAACGGTAAGTGATCATACTATGTTCTTACGGGTGAGTTGTATGAATAGAGCGTGATTCTGATTTGACGGCACAATAAGAGGATGTGGAACTAACTAGGGTGCAAACAAGTTGAACTTTTATCAAGTAACTCGAGCTCAAGCTCGGCTTATTTGAGTCAAGCTATATCGAGCTCGAGGTCGAGTTCAAGCCCAAAAACGAGCTCGAATTATATAACGAGTCGAGCTCAAACTTCTAAGAGCATGTCTCGAGTTCTTATCGAGCTTTCGAGCCTTGTATAGTATATGAATATTTATATATGTAATATTTATACACAAGGGGCTAATATTGAAATACATTACAAATGAATACTTAGTTGAACAAATCTACATTTTATATACACTATTTATAAAAACGAATTACTAAAAATAATTAATTTCAGATTTTATCTATATTTAGAATAATTCGATTTTTAAATCGACCCTCACCCTGTTGTCGTTGTTTTCACTTTCCTCCTTGTTGAATTATTTTTCCTTTTTCGTTTCTTATTTTATTATTAAAATTTTTTATATCATATTTTCAAGGGAAAAGGTTTCCATTTGATGTATTAACCATGACACATCTAGTTTGAGGTATTTTAGTTCTTCTTAAAACCAACTTTATATAAGTGAGTGGAATTAAATTGAAAGTTAGAGTTTTTTTGAGATTATGGTTTTGGATGCCTTCACGTATGCTTTCATATTATAATTTGATAATTATATAATTTACAAATACACATTAATTATTTCGTAGCAGTTATTAAATAAACTCCAATTAAGTATGATAAAACAAGATTACGTATTTTCTTAATAGAAATATAAGTGTTATATAAATAAAAAAATAATTTTAATAAAATTTATTTTATGACTCTAGCCTTTTATTTAATATATTAATTTTTATTGCATCATCTTGACCCATTTAAAATTTGAAATCCAATTTTGACTTTAATTTAAATCAAAAAATTTAGACAGAATTTTATATAGGGTAAATTGCATGAAAATACAATAAATTTTGCCTTAGTTACCATTGTATACAACCAACTTTTTTTCTTAAAAACAAGACAATCAACTTTTATAATTCTTTCATATATTGTATTCAAATAACTTTTTTCTGTGTCCGGTTTTTAGTTACCATTGTATATAATGAACGTTGTCATAATTTCATTGTATACAACAATTTGCATACAATAGGAGGATTATGAAAGTTGATTGTATTGTTTTTTAAAATAAAAAGTTTATTGTATACAATAGTAACTAAGACAAAGTTCATTGTATTTTTGTGCAATTTACCCTTTTATATATGTCCCTTTTAAACATTAAAATATGTTATTCCACCATAATTTGTAAATATTATATTGACCTTTTATAATATTTAAAATATCATATTTTACCAAATTTTTAGTTTTATTATTTTAAAATATTCTTTAAAAATTTTAAATTTATTTTTAATTATAACCAATAAAGACTTGATCTTCCTCCCCCTAATTGTATCAATAATGATTTACAATAAATATAATCACACATCCTTGTATCATGATACCACGTTTCTACTGTTACGCCTGCCCTCTTCCTCACATCAACGATTCCACCGCTGGTCTGGGTGTTGATGTCATATACTGTCATGTTTTTAAATTCTTATTTCTTCCGCGTTTTATAATTATTTAATATCTTTTTGTTAATGTGTAACATTTATCGTTTATTAAATCAACTTGTATATTACATGAGTATTTAATCAAGTAAAATAATATATTTTTAAAAAATATATGCAATTGAAACACAATGCTAGTAAGGAAACCATATTTTATTTATTTTGCATTTTAGTTATACGTAAAGTAAATTTTAATCAATTAAATTATAACTATTCTATGATTATTTACTTAATTATTGGTCGCTTTTTACTCCAAGTAATAACAAATAATTTGTCACAATCGTTTTTGTAAAAAGGATATTACTCTTTTATTGTTCCCCGTTATCCGCGTCTCACCGACGACAGTGAACAAGAGGAACACAAGTTACAACTTACAATGATATGTCTAAAGTAGTCTTAAAATAAGTGAGTGATTCTATTTGAACATTTTATAA
>JAUEJL010096918.1:0-13609 GCA_032274825.1 Drosophyllum lusitanicum
TATTTTGATTACATAAAAAATCAAAAAAAGTATAAGTTTAGTACATACAATAGGAAGTTTAATACATACAATAACACGTTTTTTGAAGGTTTGATACACACAATAGCATTTTTGAAAGGTGAATACACACATTAACATTTGTGTTATAGTTTCATACATTTTAAAAAAGTAAACCCAATACAAATTTACCAGTACGTGCAAGTAACAAAAGCTTATTAACAATTGAGTTTGATTTGACAAAGACCAAATCAGGCAATTAGTGTTTTACTATTTATAAAATATTAGTTTTATGTTCTTATATATTCTTTGCGTTTACCGACAAATATGAATCAAGATTCTTTAGTAGACCTTGATGTATTTTTTTATTTTTTATAACATCAATTGTGATAGAAATTTTAGATATAGTAGTCTTTTAAAAAACACAATTTCATGATAGTGCATAATTTAAAAATTATTTTATAGTTGTCTTTATAAAAAAAGTATAAATTCAGTAAAATATAAATAGTTTATAACTAATAGTTTTACAAACTCGTTAATGAAACAAAGAAAAAACTTAAAAATATACGAACACGAGAAAAGTTGTGGAAAAAGAATAAAAACTTGACCAAAGTACAAATAAGAAAAAGAGAGATGAAGCAAGTGGGTTTCAAACACATTAACAAGAAAAAAACACTTCGATGTTTGTTTGTTTTTTTAATTCTAACGCATGTTTAATCATATATTAAAATGACGATTCGTTCGTGACAAGTGTATATACTAATGTTGGGGTAAGTTGCTTAAGTGCAACAAAGTTTTACTCGCATAGCAATATGGTACTTCACTAAAATACTTGTTAACAACTTAGTTAATGTATAAATATGGTATTTCTGATAATCAGTTATTCATGTCGCCAGTTTTCTGCAACCTTTTCTGGTTACTTACCATCTCAAATCATATTCTCCGATGATTTTCAATGATTAACATACATACGATATTTTTCACATGATTTTAAAAGTTTTTGTAGGCATTTTATTGTTTTTTCAACTATTTTCTTATGGAGTACAGATTCCATCGACTTTAGAGTATAAACTACAATTAAAATATTATCTTTCTATCGCACCTTAAAAAGTATTAATAGTTGCTACTTAAAGATTGTGTGAGGTGGATTTATGGGTGCTTTAACCTTGTGCCCTTGCCAAAGTGGCGTAGGCGGCCTCGCAGTGAATATCGCTGCCCCATCTCTCACCCTCTAGTCTTGCATGCGGGGGTAGAAAGATGTCAATTTCCTTAGTTGAATTGGGTTGTGCTTTTTGTCAACTGGTATTGAGATCTAGAAATATTTTGCGATGAACATACTATAAAACAATATTTGGATTAGCCAAAGATCATTCTTATACGTTCAATTTTATAAGGAAAAAAAATGATGTGACGTTTACGTAAAAGGTGTGAGGAGTGTGAACTAACCATACCACATACTCTTAAATATTAGAAATGCGTATGTTTTGCGGCTATGGTGACCCCACCATGCTTGGATAACCAACTCTCCCACTTAGCTACGTCATGAGCCATGAGTCGAGACATGTGTGAAGATTTCGACGAGAGTGAGGGCGGTCTTGTTGGCCTGTTGGGTGTGTGGGGCTAAGTACATGTCGCTCTCTCACTTTTTTTCTTGTGTGAATATTGATTAATTAATGGGTAACAAATGAGTCTCATAGTTTAGCATGATAAAAAGTAATTATTACGAGAGTGAGTGAAGAAGTAAACTAAGTTGAAGGTGGTAGAATGTAAATTGACAAAGACAACTAGATTTACTCCAAACTTTTTAAAGAGGAAGCTTACACTACACATCCTCATTCCTCACCGTGTCCGAAAGTTGTAAATTAAGAATCTCCTGTTTATCTGCAACGAAAATGACCCCCAACAATCGCTTCCCCCAATTCGTTTCACAAAATTCAAATTCCCAATTAGATTGATCCGTAGATTCAAAGCATTCTGCTTTGATTTTAACAGCTCACCTCTAGTTAGTTCAACCTACCGCCATCAACCTCTCAACTCTCTCCCTCTCTCTTTCCATCTCCTTCAATAACAATCAAATTCAAGTGTACGTACTTCAAAGATCGATTCCCATCTGAGATATAGAAATTTCTGGAGCAGAAATTGGAAGCAATTGATTTGTGCAAAGAAACTGAAAATGAAGCTGCAGGCGTTACAACAGAGCTACACAAATCGTGGCCGGAGCAACAGTTTCAGAGGCCAATCGCCGTTAGATTCGTCGGTAGATGGAGGCGGCGCAGTTAAATCGCCGTCAGGTATCTTTTGGTTGAGCCTCCATTGTTTATGCTGTCTCATTAGTCTCGTACTTGGATTTAGATTCTCTCGTGTCGTCTTCTACCTTCTTTTCTCAACTTCTTCGATTAACAATTTGTATACCACTACAACGACGACGTTTGGTAGCGCAACCGATATAGCTGAAACACTGTCGTTTACTACTTCTCTCCGTAGCCTATCACCGCCTGTGGTCAACACTACCTCTGCTGTTACAAGCAGAGTAGTGGTCGGCCGGCATGGGATCCGAATCCGGCCGTGGCCACATCCGGACCCGGTGGAAGTCATGAAAGCTCATAAGATACTTGAAGCGGTTCAGAGGGAACAGAAGGTTCAGTACGGGATAAAAAACCCTAGAACTCTGATTGCTATCACTCCGACCTATGTTCGCACCTTTCAAGCTCTACACCTTACGGGATTGATGCACACTTTGATGAATTTGCCCTACGATGTTGTGTGGATCGTGGTGGAAGCAGGTGGCGCCACCAATGAAACGGCGGCGTTGCTGGAGAAATCAAAGCTTCAAATTAAGCACATCGGATTCGAGAAGAAGATGCCCATCTTTTGGGAGGCTCGACACAAGATGGAATCTGAAATGCGATTGCGGGCTTTGAGGTGAACTTCAGAATTCCAATTCATTTAAGCTTGAAATTCGTTTTATGATGTGTGTATTCATAATACATTTAATTTTTCATGATTTAGAGTTGTGAGAGAAGAGAAGCTAGATGGGATTGTAATGTTTGCTGATGATAGTAATATGCATAGTTTGGAACTCTTCGATGAGATCCAAAAAGTCGAATGGATTGGTGCTTTTTCAGTTGGGATTCTTGCTCATTCGAGTCATCCTGATGAAGACCCCTTTGAGATTCAGAAGACCGTAGATGAAGAAGCTGAGAAGAAATCACCATTGGCAGTTCAAGGGCCTGCCTGTAATTCATCTGATCGGTTAATCGGGTGGCACACATTTAACTCTCTTATACAGAAAGGGAAGAATGCTAATTATATCGGTGATATGGCAATTGTGTTGCCAAGGAAGATAGAGTGGTCAGGGTTTGTGATGAACTCAAGATTGGTATGGCAGGAAACTGAATTTAGGCCTGAGTGGATTAAGGATTTGGACATGGTGGTGGCAGGGGAGGATGATGATATCGAGAGTCCTCTCTCTTTGGTCAAAGACTCCTCTATGGTTGAACCTCTAGGTGGCTGTGGGAAGAAAGTGATGCTTTGGTGGCTTCGTGCTGAGGCTCGTGCAGATAGCAAATTTCCTTCTGGGTTAGTCATCTTTCTTGAATTTGGAACTTATAAACTTTTGGATATTGCTTGTGCATTTTTTAACATATATATTTTTGCTTAATTAGTTGCCTTCCTATCAAATGTTTTGTCCTAGAACCCTATACGGCTGCATTGATCAATTTCACAGTAATATAGATTTGATAAGTCGTGACAGTGGTCAATGTTTCTAATGGGGTGTTTGGATGTGCACTTAGGAATGGAGTATGTGTTATTAGAATAGCCACATCAGATGATCAACTGCAAAGAACATGTTGCAGGCGATAGTTTCATATGTACGAAGCTGTAATAATTAGAGATTCAGTTGTTCAAGTGGTTGGAAAATTTGCACTATTTGAAGAACTCATAGATGAACTAACCATTATGTACATTCTTATATATTGTTATAAGTATTGAAAATTTAAATATATGACAGACTTATTTTTCTGTCAGTTGCTAAAATATCATGTTTTTTAACAAGATTCTTAAAAATAATTATCATGTATAGTTCCGGTAATATATATTTTTGATAGGATTATTAACATGAATATGTGGGATAAAAATGTGGGATAAAGAAGTAAGATTAATATATCTCAAGTAATAGGTTTTATTGCAGCAACAGATTATTTGATCCCTAGATGGTAGGATAATCTTAATAAAAGCCAACTATAATCATCTAATCACTTTTAATGATGCACATCCAACACCCCCTATTATGATTTTATTTATATTCATTTCCCATAGTGTTTGAAGGAGTGTGGTCAGTAAGGTCGTTTTATGTATCTATGTTTTTGATACTATACATATATGGCTGGTTGGTTCATTGTGTTTGTCCCATTGAAAACTGTAGAATCTACAACGTATTTGATCTGAGCCATGTGTGTGTATGTTTATAAGTCTATGCACATATTGTGCAGATAGTCACGAACTAATTCTAAAGATCTGATTGCCACAGTGATGAATTTATGATCTCATATCTACTATGCCATGAAAAAGTGATTCTGATTCATATATTATTTTTATCATTGCCCATTGCAAAAATCTAAAGCACTTTTATATAAAAAAGATATGTAATGATATTGGTGTTTTTGCCTAAAACAATTACGATATCTTTATAGATAAGGTACCAGTTACTACTTGTATGACTCCCTATCTTGTACTGGTTTAGTTTTTATTTGACAAGAAAGTCGATCATCTTCATATAAAACTGATTGTTGAGCCTAACTCCTGCAATTGGATTACTTCTGATTTGTGTTTATGCTGTATGAAAAATATGTAAGAATTCATAGATATATTTTGAGAACTTCCATCTAAAGAGGTTCATTTTCTGATACAGCTGGACAATCGATCCTCCATTAGAAATGACTGTCCCTGCAAAGCGAACACCATGGCCTGATGCTCCTTTTGAACTCCCATCCGATACCCAAAAAGCAATTACGACCGCCCAAGAGAACACCGAGAAGCGTGCAACAAAAACTCGGACGCCTAAATCAAGACGCAGTTCAAGAGGCAAAAGAAAACGAGAATCAAGAAACACAGAGGCACGCGTCTCCGCTGGTAATTCTGGAGAAAGAATTAATAACTAGACATGTTTGGAAATCCAAAGAAATGTTTAATACAAAGTAATTAGATGGCGCATTATTTGAAATTTTCTTAGTTTTATTTCTATTTCTTGGTTCAATTCGGTTTGATTTTGTGCATGTGTTTGAATAATATTCAGAGTTCTGGCAATTTAGAATACATATTCTTTAATTCTATTCTATCCCTCAAGGAGTGGAAACACCCCCACTGGAATCAAAAGTCAAACCCCCCCTCTGGAAACAGCTAAAACACACACACACACACAAGAGGAACTTTTCCAAAGTGATTTAAAAAAAAAAATTCTATTTATTACTACTATAAAAATGTTGGTTGTAGACAATAACCGAAGAGACCTGTGCATAGTCTACACCTCTATCAATGTTCTTCAGATTTTATTAGAACAAATGTAAGAGTTCGAGTACATCGGGCTTCTCTTCTTTGTTCGAGGGTATGAATAAACAAAATAAAATACAAAAATTTATATAATTAATTGAATAGATTGCTATGATGGTTAATGAAATGATCTCTCGAGGTTCATTTGTTCATTCCAGTTGCATCTTTGGCTGCATCTGCAGCTCCTT
Organism: Drosophyllum lusitanicum; assembly: GCA_032274825.1. Classification (NCBI taxonomy): domain Eukaryota; kingdom Viridiplantae; phylum Streptophyta; class Magnoliopsida; order Caryophyllales; family Drosophyllaceae; genus Drosophyllum; species Drosophyllum lusitanicum. Next base: position 5,736 of record JAUEJL010096918.1, read on the forward strand.
GTGCACTTGCCTTCATCTGCTGTCCAGCCTGCATTGTTATATATATGTTTGATTTTTAAATTAAAACAGATAAATTGGTTTTCTACCAGCAAAATTGATGACATACATTTGTTTTTCATTATAGAATGTTTTAACTAAATCAATGTTATTTAATTACTAATAATTTAGTAAACACTAAAAATTCAAGAAAAAAACTCTGAATCTTGATTAGTACTTTTGAGTTTTTGGAATAAAAGTTGGAGTTTAAAATGAGAAATTGGGACCTGTTGCATTGAGTCCTGGGCAGATTGGGCAGCTTGGCTAGCTTGGTCCATGAGCTGGCTGCCCTTCTCCTGCAAATAACATAATAAAAACCAGATGTTATATAAATACATACATACATACATACATGTGTGTCTCCTGATCTTCTGTTTTATAGTCTAGCAAAATATTCAATGTTGATTTGTAAGTATGGATTCAATATTCCCAAGATCGTTTTTCTATGATTTTTGTAAAGAATATTATTGACCTGGGCTTGAGCCTTGGCCTGGCCAGCTTGATAACTCGCGCTTTGATTGTTGTTCATGGTGGTTGTTTTTGTTCTTGGTGTGATTAAAACGTGTTGGATACAAATCGATTGTTTTGATGAAAAGCTACAATGAGAAGATTGAAATTATATATAATAGCATGTAAATGCTTATTTTCCACAAATTTCTCCAAGTTATTAGGGGTTTTGAATGAAGACTTTTGTGTTTGAGAAAGAGAAGGAGAGGGTCACACATGGTGTCATTTTGTGTTTGGGAAAGAGAAAGAGAAGGTCACAAATGGTGTCATCTTATGTGGTTTCTATTTTTATCCAAGATAAATTTATGATATCATAAATGTCATTTTGAGACATAAATGAAGAATTAACTTGATAATTAGATAAATGCTTTGAACTTTCTTTGCTATTTTTTCGACTTGGGAAGCTTATTAAAAGTTTATAAACCGGTTTTATTTTTAATAAACTTATTTTTTGACTTATTTCCTTACTAACAAATTTATTATGATTTAAAATAAGAAAATAAACTAAGCTTATGAAAAATAAGTAAAAAAGAAAAACATGCGAGCTCTTAAGTTCATAATAAACTCCAAAAAAACACTCATTTGAATACTGAACGCGGATTCTCGTAAACTACATAGAGTAGTAATATCGTTAATATTTTTCGTCGCTCATATAAACCAGTTTTGATGTTAGAAACCGCAGCTGGATCATCAAAACTGAGTTCCTGTATGGAGAACTTCTCTCAGCAATTTCGTCGAGCAGCTGTGGTGCACCTTTTTAATTTTCTTTTTTTCCTTTTTCTTATTTGAAGATCAAGAATACGAAAGCTGTAAACAACGATTGCAAATAGAAATTGGCCAAGCCCGTTACGAAAAAATGCAAGATATAATGTGATCAATAATACTTGTAGAGAAATATCAACATCCCAAACGCAGAAATTGGCAACATGAATACATCAAATTTCTAAAACATACCCACAGATTTTATTAATGCTGCAAATGAGATGTCCATAAAACATAAAGAGTAAACAAATAGTAAAAGAGCAAACCCTCAACAACACAACCAGACTAGTAAAGCAACAGATATTATTAGCAAGCAGACTAGTAAATCCAAATTATCATGGCCTTATTAAGCTAATTTATTTGGCAGCTTCCTCATCTTCATACTCACTCCAACAAGAGTGCAGGGTGGACCTAGGAGACCCACAGCGGCTACCTCCCCTCGTGAACCCATAATACATCATCGAACCACCTTCACCCAGATCTTCAAAGCTTCTTTCTTTGACACTATATGCCTCCAGATTCAGATTGTTATGATCCTTTAAGTCAAATCCATGCAAAGATACAGAAAACTCACTGGGCTGGAAGCAAGCCAGCACCCTTTCCAGCAAACCAGTCAGATCCATGGAGGATTTGAAGTTGTAACCCACGGCTTCAAAGCTAGCGTAACTAAATCCATCTTCAGGGGTTACATGGATGGTGGAAATGGCGCCCTCTTCGATACCATTCATCGAGTATCCACACGGGTCAAAATCAAAATTGCAAATTTGGGACTTGGGTAGAATCTTTCTTATACCGGAAACTTCAGTCATCACAGCTGCAGAACTCGATTGAGTTTTGAAAAACACTGATGCACTTTTCTTGTCCAGACCAGTCATGCACATCTCAAGGGTGTAAACCAAGTGATCGGATGCTTCAGATGAAGCGGAATATACATGCCACTGTTGACTCTGGTCAACGCCGCCCATAACATAGGCTTTGCTACCCGTACCAAGCTTCCCAAAGTAACTATCGAGGATTGCAACTTCTTCGGTGAAGCTACGATGTGGAAACGGCTGTGCTCCGGGAAAGATGAAGCTTCCACGAGTGTACCTTACAGCACTAACAGTGAGGGAAAGCAGGGCAGATAGTTGAAGTATTGGTGGGATCGAAAGTAGCAGTTTTGTGGTACCACAGGTCTTGATGATGATTTTATAGGGGTATACAAAGAGGCTGGATTCCGAAAGAACATACGAGTCCAATAAGTCATTGGATAAACAAGAAACGATGGTGCATTGAGCTGGTGTCAGGATTTCATCCAGTTGGGCCTTAGTCAAGGAACGAAGGCCTCTGCCTCCAGGATCAGCAAAGAGGCCAGGTTCAGAAAAAGAAATTTCAAGCCTCTTTTCATAGCCTTCAAAACCAATGGCAGATACTTCGACTGCCATTTTGCTTTAGAAAGTGATCGTTGTGAAATAAATGAGTACAAGAAGAGGAGAGAGGAAGGAAAGATCGGACAAAAAACTATTGAAACAAATCCCTGCTATCTAGGGGTTATGCAGCACAGAACAGAAAAACTCAGGATGGTTTCCGAGCGCACTGTAAGATGAAAGAAAAACAAAAAATGAGGGTTAGCGGAGGAATTTCAAGAATTATTAAGCAATAATTAAATAAAACATAAATTGATTAAGTATTTGAAATAAGAGAAACATACGTTGGAGTAAGCAGCAGATTTGAATTTCTTGAGTCCACCGTTTGGTCGCACGTCTTCAATTCCGTAACCGAGAGGAGCTTCATAAAACAGGGATTTACTACTACTAGACTTCTTCTTGCCAGCTTTTGACTCCATTAGATCATTCAATTGTCCTGCATATACAGTGAAGCAGAGTAAGAACCGATAAATCGATAATTGTCACTGAATAACAGGTAGCCAAAATCATGATATGAAATTAGCATCACAAAGATATTCAATTGCAATATGTTCAGCCAATGAAAAAAACACATCTTCATCCTTGTAGACATTATAAGCAAGGAAAAAAGGAATTGCATGTACGCCCTCGATACATATATCAGAAAGCATCCTCATGTATAGTATACTGTGCATACTCCATAGGCACATAAACGTAACTAGTGATACAATAAAAAGATAGTTATAGGTAATTTTTCAAAGAATTGACTTGAATATGCAAGAAAATCGAAAACCCTCTTGAGTCTAGACATGAAGCCTTTACATCCACAGTAGCTTTGTGCAAGATAAACTAAAGCCCTTATTTCTTAAAAAGAGACAAGATTGATCGACTACTTTGTGTTGCTTCAAGACTACAACAAAAAGTTCATCAAAAAGAGAAGAGTCTTAAAACTTGGCCTCTTGGTAGCTGAAGTTTTGTAAGTGTGCCATCAAAAGTACACATTAAAGATTTTAAAAATACGTTCTGACAAGCATTTGAACAGTTTTGTCCATGATTGAAAAGGGCATAAACAGCCAAAAACACAAATTGAAAAAATAAAGACTGAGCTTATCTTATGATTTTGTTATCATAAAAACCAAAGTGAATGAACAAACATAAACTTATCTGATGAAATTTTGCCAAAGATTTGACATGGATGTGCAAGAAACTTAGTTGAAACAAATAAGTAGTGGAAGGAAAAGCCTAGACAGAAATTTGTTTTATAATGTTTGCAGATTTATATATCTCATAGCTATCAGAAAGCCGTAACATACAGAGTTAAGCACATATATTAAAACAGACCAAAACCATGAACTGTAACAACCAAGGAGAGAACACATTTCTCACAAGTATTTGAACAGTTTTGCACCATGAGAAGGATAATAGCAAGACAGAAATAATAATTTCCAATATTTGCAGATTCACATTATACATCTCACAGGCTTGTTAGAGAATGAACATCAATATTCTAGTACTACAATTTAAAGCGGTGAAAAGCATGAATTGTAAAAACCAGTGTAAGTTTATTATTATTTGTTATCAAGAAATCAAAGTACGCACACTAGCTTATCCGATAAAAAAATTTCCAAAGATTTGACATGGATGTGCAGAATTTTTTTTTTCCCAAAGATCAATCAAGACAGAAATCATTTACAATATTTGAAATATCATATATCTAATAACTAAGCACTTAAAAATTAAAACAGCCAAGAAAACAACCTTGAACAAACGTAAATAAGATAACTCAACCTGGAAACTTTAGTTTCCGTAATAAATTAAAAGGAAAGAACATTAACCGATCAAATCCCCTTTTAAACATATAAAAGAAAGAACATTAAGCGACCCAAACCCCTTTTAGAATAATAGATTATAAGGAAGGTAATCAACATGAACACATACAAAACACAACACACACAAAATTCCACGAAAGCAAAAAAGAGCAATAGAATCAAAGGTAACACATCACAATAAGAATCGCAATACGGAAAAAAAAGAAGATCAACTAAACATATTAATCGAGAGAATAAAACACTCACGCGTACAAAAAAACGAATTACCAACCGAGCAACCGTGGTTCAAAACGTTCAGATCAATCAAGACCTGAAATTAAACAAATGCAGAAGAAACTGGTGATCTATAATACAAGAACACAATAATTAACAAGATACAATGGTAAAAAGGCATAACTAGATACACGGATCGAACGAACGAACATACCGATTAGTTGCGAGAGAAATCACGAAAGGTTATGCAGCGGACAATAGGATCGAAAGTAAAACCCTAGAAATTTGATTTTATCGATGATAAGAAATTAGGAAACGTAAGCACTGTCAATCGAAAGAAATCAAGAATTTATGTGATTATCAGAATAAGGCGATAGGGGTTTATTTATAGGTGGGTGGAGACGTGGAGGAGAAGTAGAGACGTAAAGCCCTACAACTACAATAAGCCCGTGTTGCCGCGTAAAATTACGTTTGTAACCTCAGACGTCAATGATCATTAAATCTAAATTGTTTTAAATTAAAAATCAGGAAATTTGTTTTACAAAAAACAATTATAGTTAAACTAATAAAAACCTATGTTTTAAAAAAAAAGAAAATTGTCAAACTATGCTTAGCTTAGTGATATCAAAAGTATTTAAGTGTTTCATATTCATTCTTATTAAATTTTCATACTCATTAAATAATATTCTATATTAATTAGATATTTGTTTTGATCTTATAAGTAGAAAGATATAATTACTCTTCTTCTGATTTTATATTAAAATGTTATTTAATTATCGTATTGATTTTTTAAGGTATAATAACTACTTCAATTCAAAAACACGCGCTACATAGAAATTGATAGATGCATTAAGTAAGATATATTTTCAATTAAATGATTTTATTTATGTCAAATATAATAAATTGCAAAATAAAAATAAAAAAAAATTCGATCTCCGAAGAGATAATTTCGAATTTTTTTTAGGTAAAGAGTTTCGAATCTTATTCCTACCTTTATGACACGTATTAAACCGTCCATGTGCTTTGGAGAATTTTATGTCTTTAGCATGCAATTTTCGTGGCCATAAATATAGCACATTATGTAGTCACGCATTCTTTTTTAGGTAAATTATTTAAACAAAATTAACATTAAATATCTTAGATAACTAATTTGTGTAAATTGTAAAATAAAAAAATCTTTTTACTAATAATAAATTGAAATTTTCAATTCGTTACATTTAAAAATTAAAATAAACGGTTGCCTATTTAGTAAGTAAGCGGTTAAAATCCGCTAAGTGTGTTGTGACACTTGAAGCATAGAAGCAAACACCACCTCCCATTTTTAGGTACCGAAACTTTTGATGCTTCTTGACATTTCAATACCGAGAGAGAGAGAGAGAGAGAGGAGAGGAGAGAGAAAGAGATAAAAAATAGGGAAGAAGTATTTTTTTTGTTACAAGTATCTGAAGTATATGCAACGTAGGTATATCCTGGGTTGAAGCATTGAGAAATGAAGATGGAGTATTGCCGATGTGACGTTAAGCATTAAAACATTAGGCATAACCATATAAGTACACTCGATGCTCTTAGAGGTATGTAAGTTCTATTGTTCTGCTATTCAAATTAAAATTTGTTGCCTTTGAATAAAATGTGTTGCAAATTAACTTATGTAGATGATTGGTGGTGTTTCCGCTCCAAGAATTCGTAATTTATTTAATTTTTCAGACAATAAATTGTTTTATCATAAAATATGAACTTAGGAAAATATAAACAATCGGCCCTAGGAATATATTATACACAAGAGGAAGACTCAACAAAGATACATAAATTCATCCAAAGATTAAACTACATGGACCACAAACCCATGACCGGTAATTCGAGCGTAAAGAACTTGTGGCTTATGTTTGCCAACCAAAGAAAAGAAATGATACACGTACGTTGGATGCTTCAAAAATATTATCATTTTAACCTTTTGAAGACTATAGTAGTTTTGAGTAAAGCAGTAAACGGCTAGTTTAATGCAACTTCTATCACAAGCATGATCTCCTAAAGATAAAGAAATCCTAAGAATAAGTCCTTCCTAGTGGGTAGCCCGAACCAATCGGATAGCCCTTCGGCTTTCTCAGGTAACCGAGGAACACCGGTACACTACCCTATTCGGGTCTGCCACTCAGCTTCCCACACCCGATGACATCCGAAAGCTTTTTTTTCAATGGCTATTTCTAACAACTATAAAAAATTAAAAGCAAACGGCTAGTTTGTTTTATATATATATCCTTTCTCCCCTATAAATACATCATTCCATACTTCAAAATATTTCATCTAAAAAATTAACTACTTTTTATTCTTCCATCAACTCTTTTATCCAAAAAATTATCATTCCATACTTCAAATTCCCGTTACCACCGAGTGAGAAATTCGGGTTCAACCCCGTAACAAGACACGTCCCCCGGCTTCCAACAATATACTCAACAAGGTTATACTCTACAACAAGACACGTCTTTAGGTTTCCAACAATTTGTCTAACAAGGTTATATTCTACAACAATGTACATACCGGCCAAGGGATGCTACAACAAGGTTTTCTTCCTGTTAATTTTCAACTTCCTCTCTCAACTTTCAACACTCAATTTAGAAACCCGACCCAAGACGACGACTATGTTCACGAAGCTCAGCAAATGGAAACAAAACGATCGATCCCGACTCAATAATCAAACCCGACACCACAAGTAGGAAAAAAGGTAGGAAAAAGAGCAAAAGTGGTTGCATGGTCCAAAGAGGAGTAAGCGGTATTAGTTTCGGCATGGGTTGACGTTTCGGATGACCCCGTTGTCGAAAAAACGCAAACGAGTGTTATAAAATTTTTTATTATCATTATTATTATTATTATTATTATTATTATTATTATTATTATATAAATGTATAAAGTTTTTGAAGATGTGGAGGGTATAAAAATGTTCATCAAATCTTGTAACATCCCACCGCCCCGCGGTGCGTCGACGCATCGACCACCCAGCAACCAACATGGCGATGTTAGGTCTGCAGCCCAATACACCCCAACCCATCTGGTAGCCAAATTTAATCAGCATCACCCAGGTTGTTGCTAAGGTTTGAAACCTTAACCTTTTATGCCACCCAGTGACATTACCCAGTTAGCTGAGCTA